>APFE031409705.1:0-34653 GCA_000404065.3 Pinus taeda | reverse complement strand
AAATGATAAAGTACTTCACCCTTCCTATATGACTTAACACCCATATCTATTACAGGCTTCGTACTTTAGGGGGAAATCTGTTACACTGAAATTTGTCACCATGGCTATCTGCAGTTAAATAGCCATTTTGTCCTCCTTGTCAAGCCTCAAACCTTTGCTCTTCATTTCAAACTTCAAAAAGAGAGAAAGTCACTTTAAAACATGTTTATCTCTGGGTACGCAGGTTCTCTCTACCTTGCCTGCGTGTACGCACCCCAAATACATTAGACCTGCGTAGTAATACGCTCTGTAAGCTAAAGCTAGGGTGCGTACCCCTGTAAAGGTTAAAAGGCACAAGTTTCATCTTTAAAAAGTTACTTGTGGTCACTTCTAGAGCCTTCTAGAAGAGTTTTTGACGTGTATTGAGCGCCTCCAGATTGTTCATGCACCCCTATGATAGAGGAGCTTATCCCATCAAGAGAGGAGCTACCCCATCCAAAAGAGGGAGTATCCCATTGATGTTGGAACTGAATAACCTTCTCTAGAATACTATAAATACAGGCATTGGGCCAGAGGAGGGGAGGTTGAAAGCTGAACATTCTAAAGGGTAAATGCTGCTGGAATTAGGACTTCCATTGTTGACTTGTGAGGAGAGATCACTATCCTTCCTTGTTGCCATATTGGGAGTGGGTGAGCTTGTCAAAGTAGAGGAAATCTCTTGCTGGACCCTGGGAGGAGCTTGCACAACACCAAGGCTCAGGTTGTAATGGTTCCTTTTTTGTTTCCTTAATACAAATAAGTCCATTCTTCTCAATGATTTGTTGTTAATGAATTATTTCATGTACTCCTTGGTCTATGTGATGAATATGCTTTGTTTTATGATGAATATTCAGGTGTTATGTAATCGTTTGCTTTGTTAGTGTATGCAGGTCTTAAAGTGAAGGAGGAGCTCATCTGGATCAGCAAGGCTGGACTGCTACAACAAGCGTTGGACCTAAGGTAAGATCGGAAAACACTTGATCTCTCATAGAATAACGTGTGTTTAGAGAAGGATTGTTCTTGTTTAGTTTGTTTGTCACTAGAGAGTCTTAGACTCCTAGGGAGGTTAGGTTTGTCCGCAAACATAACTCTTTCCGCATGACAAGACTCAAAGAGAGTGTTACACAATCTACATGATGGACCAGCCGAGGGTCACTTTGTGGGTAACACAACAATGAATAAAGTCATGAGAGCTGATTTATATAGGCCCACATTGTTCAAGGATGCACACGCTTATGCCCACAAGTGCTTGGTCTGTCAGCGATGCGCTGACATAACTCGAAGGTCAACATGCCTGTTGTAGCTTGTTGAAGTGGACGAACCATTCCAATAGTGGGGCTTAGACATCATTGGGGAAATATTCTGACATTGATCAAAGAAGCACCTCTACATCCTGACTACTACAAATTACTTCACACAGTGGATAGAAGCAATTCCGCTCAAACAAGTGAATAACCAGGAAGTCATCATCTTCCTTCAACAGAACATCATTTTGAGGTTTGACGTTCATGTATCACTTGTTTTTGAAAATGCAACTTACTTTTCTTCGTTAAACCTTTATGACTTTGCATTGGAATATGGTATTGTTCTTAAGCATTCATCTAACTACTACCTATAGGGAAATGGTCTTGCCGAATCCACAAACAAAAAGCTTATCTGCATCATAAAAAATACCATTTACTCTGAACAACAAAACTGGCATTTCGCTCTAGTGAATGCTCTTTGGGCTGACTGAGTTACACCCAAACCCTCTCTGAACACATCTCCATACTTCCTTGTATACGGAAAAGAAGCCACCCTCCCACCAAATATCTACTTGCCTGCTCTCCAGTTATCCCAAGAATCCCAAGGCAAGTTGTGTCAATTGATTCAACGTAGGATGGACACGCTACACAAGTTACAGGAAGAACAAATGAAAGCAAAAGAAAAATTTTCACTCCACCAGAATTGTATCAAGAGATGGTTTGACAGAAAGTCTACAGGGAACACCAGCGTCGCTGTGGGTGACTTAGTCTTGAAGTGGGATAAACCCCACGAAGATAAAGGAAAACATATGAATTTTCAGTCCCTGTGGATTGGTCCTTTCACGGTTCACGAAAAACTTAGCCAACACAGGTATCATTTACAATCACTTAATGGGAGGATTGACAACCTCCCTGTCAATGGCCAAGGTTTAAAATGTTATTTTCAATGATCTGGGGCCGCACCACGCCCTATGTACATAACATGTTTATTATTGTTTTGTTGTTTTGCTTCGGTTCACTTTGCTTTGTTTTGATGTATTTCCATTTCATTTTGTAAATAAGTGTTATATTGCACTGTGTTCTAGCTTTTGAATAAGTATGTGGCTGAAGTTCTGGAGTCTTGTGACATTGCAGTGCTTGGCCAGTCTTATGTCCGTCTTCTCTGTGCTTGGCTGTAACTTTTGGTCGATGAATTCTTGACAAAAAATATGATCAGTTTGTAAGGGAAGCTCTGGTCAAACCATGAACCTGTGTCCAAACAGGAAACCCCATGCTTGTACTCAGTCTTCTGCTATGTGTGTTCAATCTTATCCAACTAGTAGAAACGAGCAAGGGGAAAATCTAAACAAGCAAACCTAAATCAGAGGTCTTACATGCTTCTCTGAAGGAATAACCTATGATGCTCTCAATAAGTTGAGATCCCTCTTTCGCCCAAAAATAAATAAGTGCCTATGCACAGTCCTCTTTCAAAAAATTACAAAGGTCAAATAAGAGAAAGGCTTCCTGTGTAGAGAGGTGAAGCAGGAAACTCCATTGGGGTACTGACTAGGCTCGCTAGCATTGGAGCAATGCTTATGTTCTTGCATGACTATATCGGGGTACTATCCAGGCTTGTTGGCAGCGGAGCAACACCAAAGATGAAAACTTATACTCTGAAAATCTTAATCTCGCGAGCCAAACTACCCTTCCCAATTTTGAAACACTATGATCTAGCTGAAAATTTTGTTGTGTGTGACTGAGTTGGTACAAGGTGAACCATGTATGTACATGGGGTAAGTGGGGAAGCCAAAATAACCTACACAACAAATCAATACTCCCTGAAAGGCCAAGGCCCTGTGCTGAAAATGAACCAAAATAGAGAAGATGGTATTCAAATAGTGTGTTGCCAAGTGTTGTAGTGCCTACAACACCCTCCAAAATTTCGTTCTGCATCCAAATTTTAGATCCTTCCTTGGTTTCTCCCCTAATGGTTGCAAACACTTGGGCTAATTCCATGAGCTCTTGTCGAGTCTTTAAGCCCTTTTTTTCTTAGTCGACCACTGGTCATCTTTTGGCATGTTGATTGCTATGTCATGCTTGCGATCTTGTTTTGGCAATTTTGAAGGTTTGTCTTTGTGTGCATGATTTGTTTTCACTCTGTGAACATCAATTGTACTCCACACAATGTTGCAAGCACTATCGCACAAGTGTCGTCACGGTCGTTTGAATATTTATCTCAAGTGTCGCACTTTTCGCTCTTAACCTTTAAGACAGCCTCACTGAGATTTTTTTTTGTCTTGTTGGTTTGAGGTGTCTTGTCGTCGAGACATGCTAAGTGTGTGATCACAATGTCATGTATGCACAAGTTCACTTGCTCTCACACTTAACCATTTTTCCTAAAAATATTTCGACTTGACAACCCTCCTTCAACCGGACCCTGACTGAGTTGCACTACGCATTCACAACTCTTAGTGACCCTTCTCTACTACCCAAAACTATGTAGATCTTGAGGTTGTCCTTCGGGGCAGCCTTCATTGCGCAATCCTGTAACTGAGCAAGTTGACTGTCTCCTAGAATTGCGCAGAAGTTGTCCCCAAGTCTGATCCAATCCACTCTTCCCGCAAGATCACTCATCAAGCCTCCCTCTGGTCTACCGTATTATCACTCTAAAATTTCCTTGGGGTTGTCATGTTGTGTTTAAAGAAATAATAGAGGTAACCACTAACCTACTTTTGAGATCAACATCTAGCCTTCCTAATGCTCAAAGAGGGCTCTCTCTTAATAATTTAACTTTGTTAAATTGATTGATTTTAGGCTAGTTATTTAAGCTTGATTGGGTTTTGATTTGATTTGATGGTGGAATTACTGATTTTGATGGATAGATGAATGTCTTTTTACCTTTGGGCTATGGATTCAAGACGTTGAGAAAACATGATTGAATCAAGTTCTAAAGGAATTCTCAAGAGGGCAAGGTAGCTGAGCAAATTCAGATCTTTTAGGCTGAAGGGTGAAATGGTTTTCAATTGAGGTTAAGAAGTAGTTAAGGATTCCTCAAACTGGATAATGAGGGAAATGAAACAGGTCAATCAAAACTAGGGAGAAATGAAGAATTCCCTACTCTGGATATGAGAAGAAAACATCAAAATGAATAATTGTTCAAGACATAGTTTACTTAAACAATTTCTGTAGTAACATTGTAGTTATTTCATTCAAATTGGAAAACATGTAAGTATGTGAAATACTTAAGAAAATAACAATTTAACAAATGAAAGATACTTCACTGAAGTGGCCCAACGCATGAATCCTGTAATGCAATTCCTTTATTACTCAATCTAGTGTGCTGACTTGAAAATATTACAATTAATCCTTAGGTTTTAGATCAATATAACTATAGAAATGTTCAACAATCCACACCTAATACTTCAAATTATGAAGTATTTATACAAAAAACTATTACAAAATATCTTAAATTGTTTTAGGCATTATTCAAGGAAAAAAAATATCTTCATGCAAGAAGATAGAGACAGATATGTAACTATTGCAAGTTGTCCCTCTTTTATTGTTTGTTGTTGCCTTTTCTTTGATATTATGCTACTTTTTCTCTCTTTCTGTTTTCTTTCTCACTGGCTATCTCTTACACTGGCTTTTACTGATACTCTTTCATCTTTAAACTTTGTTACTTTTTACTGTTTTACCTTAACTTCTCTTGACTGCTCTATTTTACCTTTCATTTTCATAGTAAATCATTCAACTTTTCCCAGGACTCTGCATCTGGTAATTTAATATTTACCATTGTTCTAGCAAGAGTAGGCTTGTTTATAAAGAGATGTTTTGCCTCACGCTGGAGGTAAAAGAGGTTCTCTAAAGTCTGATAAATCACTTTTCCTATAGTAACCCTTTCATGGAGGAATTTTTGGCTTGTTCCTTTGCCACTTCTCTGATTTTCTTATCACTGTCTTCATGTGCCATCAACCTATCATTAATCACCAATGGATTAGGAAGACCTTTCTGCCTTAGAGCATCAAATTTCACCTTAAACCTGGCTATTGCTAGCTCCATTGTTTGGAATTTCTCCTCAAGTTGTATCATCAGGTTCCTCTTGGTGACTACCTTCTTTACTTCTAGTATGGTCTCAGTTCAGTCAGCTATTCCAAGCTCTTGCAATTCATACTTCTTCTTTGAGTTAAGGAACTGGATTATTCTTGAGGCTTCTTCTGCCTTATTCCCAAGTTCAACTCTTACCCTTTGAATTGCCTCACCAGCTTCTTTGACCAAATCATTTTGCTCAAATATCACCTGTGTAGAAGGCCAAATATCATTAACAGAGTTAATGATATTAGCCCATAGCTGCTGCTTTGCTTGGGAAAGTGGTTCTTTCAATGTCAATTCTTTCTCTAACTTCTGTATTCTCTCAGTCGATCTGTTTGACTTCTGTGTTTCATTTTTATGCATGATTTGTGCCAACTTCTTTTCATCCTATAGACCTTTTCTTTGTTCCTTAAGTCTATTTATTTCACTGGTTTGGATGGACATATCCTGCATAGCTTTGATTAATTTACCTGCTCCCTCGCTAGGATGACCTGTTGCTGTTATTGAACCTATTGCTGATGCAGTGGGAAGTGTTGTAGCTACTGGGGTTGCTATGGACACTGAAGCTGCCAAAGTAGAAGAAACTACTGTAGTAATTGTAGGAATAGTAGTGATAGTAACTGCTTCCATGCTGGCCTGTTTCTCCTGCACTAACTTATCCATCTCATTTTCCATTTCTTTTAATTGAGAATTTAACTGAAGAATGAGGTCCATCATCTCATATTTTTTACTTTGATTCTCTAGAACTTCCTTGGTCTGTGGATCTTCAGAAGGAGGAAATTTTAGCTGCTTCTTAAATGCAACAATGTCTTCATTCTTCTTTTTTTATGAGCTTTTCTGCTGCCTTGATGTCATTTGGATTATAGCCAATTTCAATAACCAAGTCTTCTAGTGATTTAATTCTGTCATCCTTTGCTTGTGAGGATGCCTTCTCTAGTTTAAACTATGATGTGATATTCTCTAGAGAATTTTGAAGTTTTTGTGCACTCATAGCTTTGTTGGTCATAGTTGAGTATATCATTTCTCCTGCTTGCTTATGAAACTCAGTTTGATCTACAGGATGAACATTCTTGGCCAAAACTTCAAATTCTATCTTTTTGTAAATTGTTGATGACTTAGGATGTTGTACTATGGGCTACAAAAAGGTCATCTGCATTTTCCCTAAGGTCAAAAGCTGAAAGTAACCTATTCGGATCACTAGTACTCTGTTTAAAATATTGGGCATAGGTTTCAGCTTTCAATGCCTCATTTCTCAACTTGATTTCTTTATATTTCCCCTTTATGTCTTTTTCTTTATTCACTGGTTTGCTTGATGAAGGGACTTCAATACTATGTTGCTTTTGAATAATTTGATTATTAGAGGTTGAAGGCTATTGAGTTTCCTCTGAAACTACTAGAGTTGTATTCTCTTTAACCACTATGTCAGTATCAATGATTTCAATTGTCTCAACTGTCTCTTCTTGCTCATTTACATGATTTAGCTTGGGCTTCTTCCTGAACATAATTTCAAATTTGTCATCTATTGTATCTTTTTTTGAGCAAGAACCTTCTTCCCTAGTCCTTTTTGCATTTCTGTCCTATAGGGTTGGAGTATGTAGAATGGAACTAGTATCCATCTATTTCTCCATGTCCATTGAGAAGTTTTCCAACCACTCTGACTGGTTGGTATATTTTTAAATCTCTGGCTTGGACTCATGCATAAAAGGGCTCAATTTAAGTTTGAGTCTCAGTTTGTTTATGACACCCGAAGGATCATACTGCCATTTAAAACTATCACTAAACTTCATCTCTTGTAAACATCTCTCTGCTTCCTCTCCAGCCTCCCTATTATTGCGGATAAAAGGACCAAGCTGGTTTTTTTATTTTAAACTGTGTTTATTCCTGGCTGATAGAAAATTCACATCACCTAAATTTATGATCTGCTTGATATATTCTAATGCAAATATCCTCATGGGGAGATATTTGGGAAACTTATATGGAGTGAGTTGACATCCATATACCCTAATTTTAGTGTGGTTTTGGTATAAATACCGGTCTCCTATTTTGACTTGTTTTGACAACTGTAAAACTTTCTTTATTTCATCACTGACCTTGGGTTGATTGCTACCACTTAGCATGTTAACCACTTGGTGAACAAATGAATCAATGAAATCCTTGTAGCTGAAAACAGTGGAATATTTTTGGATTAAGGGTGTCCAAAAGATAACAGACCTAGGATGGCCCTTAGTGTCCAGTTTTTGGATGTTAACTGTAAACCTTTCTGACTGGAAGTATAGAAACATATGGAATAATACTGAAGAGTATTTGAATACTCTTTCATCTGGCAATCTGATCAATTAATCATGGATTATGTCTACTAGGAATTGGGAAAATTGAAAACTGTAGCTGGAGGCTTTCCTAGGAAAAAAATAGAAAGGAAACCAAGTATAGGCTCATCTACATGTTCATTAGTGGTATATCCTAGAATACATGACAACATGGTTACAATTTGTCTGGATTTCTCAGAGAAAATGGTGGCAGAATATGGAGGGTTGTTTGTAGGAACTTGGACCTTTTCTAGGAGGAAAGTCTAAAAATTTTGGGATCTCTTGGGAAGGTCTAGCTTTAGGTACAGATCAAATAGGTTTTAAAAAGAAAATGGAGTTTCGTTAGGCTTTGGCTGGATCTGCAACATTTCATTTATTGAACCTATAGTGATTGTGAACAAAATTTGTTGGTTAGGAGAGACTATGGCTCTTTGACTTGGGATATAGCAGAGTTTTCATAGGTGGATGATTTTAGGGAATTGGTATACCTTTGGGAACAAGTATTTAGACAAATTTGATTTCCATAGCTTAATGTCATCATTTTGGTTGACGAATTTAACTTTACTCCAGCAGTGGAGTTTTAATGGATGGCTAGGGGAGGTTGTGTCTTTGATCTGGAATTCTCTGTTGGCCAATGGGAGGTGGTCAATATCGAGGTGAGGAGTTTGTAGGGTTTTTGATTCAGAATGCTTTGGGAAGCCATATATTTGTTTATTTTATTGAATTAATCACTATATGGCTTAAGGAGTAGGCTTAAGACCTTTGAATAGTGTGAAAAGATGAACACAGTTTGCAAAAAGGTCTTTTGGATGCACAATGGCTTTCTTTAGGTCGACAAGGCTTTTAATTAGTTTAATTGATTAACCTATTAGAAATACTGTGAAAATAGTAAGTACAGGTCTTTGGCCCTTTAGGAATACTTGGAAAATGAAGCTTTGGTATGCGAACGGGTTCTCTAGGGGCAACTGAGGCTTTCTGAGGCTTCAATGGTCTTTATACTGCTTCAAATAAGAGTCTACAACAGCTTCTGGTCATCAATGGGTTAAAACAATTGAGCAGAGTTTTTGGGATTTAGAACTGGTCAGTAGAGGTTCTTTGCAATAGAATAATAGTGAAAAGAATGGAAAGGGTGACTTTTTGGGTTTTAACCAACAGTGGTTAACCTTTGGGTTCAGGGTTAAGTTTGAATAGCAAGCGGTTTCATCTTACGCGAGGAGGCGGTATTATGGTTCATCGCACTACTTTTGAGTGGTAGGGTTGTATTTTTCAGAGTATGCGATATAACATGGGGCTGCCATGTAGCAAAAAGGCAAGCAGGGAAAACCGCTAATCTCACGTGCTTTTGAGATGTTAAAGGTCAGACGTCAGAGTGTGCGATATGGGATGCGAGCCATTGGATCTGGAAGTGGGTGATTAGAGGGTTATCGCGTGGCGGAGCTACGAGGATGAGTTGGGGATTTGATTAGTGGGGCTCGGGAATAAGTGATGTGACGGGTATTAAATTTATACAAAGGTTTTGTGAGGGTCAGGGATTTATGAAGTGGGGGGCTTGAATTTAATTAAAATAAGTGTTCAATTAAACTTTATCAAGGGGATTTAGTAAAGGGGAAGGGGATTTTGAAAGGAATAAGGGATTTTAGGAGGGGAAAAATATTAGGGAATGAAAAGTAATGAAGGGGTAATGAACGGAAATTAACAAATTAGACATGTAAGGGGTTTACTGAAATGAGGGGAAATTAGTGAATGAGCTTTAGTATTTAGGCCTAAAATTATATAGAACTTTTTAGGGTAAATACCCAAAGTAATATACGACTTTTGTGAATGTCCTCTTTCTTTGACCATTCCTCCTGCACATGAAACATAGAGTTAAGGATGATGAAGGTGCATTTGAGCTAGCAACCTTATGCATTCCAAAACCTCTTTTACCTACCCTTTATTTACCCTAGCATTTTTTTCTTCATTTATTTGGGTGCATTTGAGCTTGCTGACCCTTTATTTCCTTTTCTTTGATAAGCAAACTATCTACTTCTAATCTTATAACTTCCTATGGCTCAGATTAAACTGATGGGCTCATTATTATTCTCTACCTAACTATTGATCTGCCAAGGTTAAACAATTGCTGGATCTTTCTTCTCTATCTATCAACATGAAATTTAAATCATGAATGAATCAAGATTAAAACATTTGACCATCATGGATTGTGGCATTTTTTATAAGCTGCACACAATCTTATTTTGCAAAGAAAACTGAAAAGTAGTGGCATTTGAATTTGCATCACTTTCAGAAATTTATTTATTTATTTATTTATTTATTTATTTTTTTTTTTTATCTCTTTTTTGTGGGTTCATATTTTATTTTCTTTTTTGAACCTTTTCTTTTAGTCCTTTAATTTTTCTTTTAGGACTTCACCCTCTTTACATTTTCTATTTTTAACATGGGAAAACATTTTGCAGAAAGAAAAAGTATGTACAATATTACAAGACTAATCATAGTCAATTCAAAATTATGAATCCTATTATTATAGGACCCTAACATACCAGAAACCTGAACTGCATTGTGACCCCGGGTTACACTGCTCTCCAAAACTGCACAGACATGCCCTATCGCTTGCCTGCACTGCCTACAAAAGCTATAGAATCAAGTGAGTGAGGCCTCTACTGTCTGACACTGCACTGTTCCAAGAAATTGTGCAGATATGATTGGCATGCCCCCTGTGGGCTTGCTCTACCCTATCCCTGAAAACTGTGCAGTTTTGACTGGCACTCTCCTTGCTTCCTTGCTCTGCACTCATCCCAGAAACTGCGTAGTTGTGTCAGGAAGAACCTTGCGACCTGTCTGACACTATCCTTTAAAATTGCATAGCTATGACCGACATCTCGCCGCAACTCGATCCAGCCTTGCTCTGGAAAATTGCACATAAATGTCTGCTAGTGCCTTGTGCTGCCTGCTCTATCTTCCTCGGAGAAAATGTGCAGATTCCTAGTTGGACCCCCGGATGACCTGCCCATTCCTCATCTTGAAAACTATGCAGAATGGCCCAACAATTCCTCCCAACACCCTGCCTTATCTTCCTGCCAGGAACTGCGCAATTCTACCCGGCTGAGTTCTACCTTGCAGCTGTCACTGCTGTGCTAGATTTCACAAATCTACCTCCCAGTGACATCTTCTTAGTTTTTCCTGACAGTGCTCCAGAGCCCCTCATCCCGACCTGAGTTGTGCTCTGCACAGTTTCAGTGCCTTGTCCTCCCTTCTGGTCACCTGCACCCAAAACAGAAAACATTGCACATGCTAAACTAAGAGATATTTGGATTTGATGTCATCTCGTCATGAGTGATTGTAGGAACATGTACATTGATGAAACATGGTGCGACGATGAATGAGATGAACAAGGAGCGCATGCTAGAATATTTTCTCGTAGTTGAGTGAATGTATGAAGCACATCGAGCAGCAAGCGAAAGGGACACACACATGTGCACCATTAAGCACAGACCAAGACCATTTAAAATCTTGCAATACTTTTCCATGCAGAGGTGAAGACACAACACACCGAGAGCACATCCATCACTCAACATCATAGCGGCTCGACATGGACACCACAGTCAGCCAATACATATCAGCAATTTTGTGTCAAGTTGTGTCATGAGTTGTCTCAACCACATCACTACTATGAGCCATACTTGTTGTAATAAAATGTAATGCATTGTGAAAGTCCAAGAGATGCACATATGAAGTTGAAGAGTCATCTAAGTCTTAAAGTCATAAGAAGTCAAACAAACATGAGGGAAGTCGAAGAGTCACAAGGGTAAAGTACCCCCCTTGGCTATATATACCCCCTCATTGTGTGAGCAAAAGCTTTTCATCTTGGCTCCTCCCACATAGCCTTGAGAGTCTGTAGTCTGTTCTTTGAGGAGCGAGGAGTGGCTCGAATGTCCCACTACTGGGTCTAATCATGTATGGTGTACAAATGTGTCTTGGAAATTTTTCTCGATTCAGAAGCCTGTCTTAGGCCAACTCATTTTCACACACGTTTTGTATTTGTTTGTTAGACTACTCTTTAAACGTTTGTAATGCATGTTTACTTAACATGTACTAATATAGTTGAACTACTCAGTTATTTTACTACTTACATTTTTGAAGATGTGTTGTATTTTTTATCACTATTGTCTTGCCCGTGTGGACTACTATGTCAGACATTAGACATACCATTCTTGTTTTCCTTGGTTATAACGACCGTCACCCTTGTGTGGACTACTCTACTGGACAATGTACGTGTTTTCACTTGCACTTCAGGTTTAACGACTGCCGCATCCACTGTGGACTATTCCGTTGGATACTGGACATACCCTTGTTGTTTTAGCATGTGTCTCTCCCTGGGTGGTATTACTACCTCTCATCTAGAGGCTCAGTTTTACCCTCTCCCTCATAGTAAGAGAACCCGAACACAAAGTTACATTACACACTCAATAGGCATATTCACCTCGCTTTCTTGAACTTACAAGCATAACACTCTAGTGTGATGAACAACAAGAGCTAATGAAAATCTCTAAGATAATGGAAATCGGGCCATCGTACTGGATGGGACTCCTACACCAAATGATGTGCGGTCTAGTTGGAACTTCATACCGAGGTGACCCCCTAAATGTTGGCGGGTCCAACACCGTCAAAAGGATGATAGGTAGTTGACTTCCTATGTTTGACCTTATGTTGCCTCAAAAAATTATCATTTAGGTATGATGTGAATTGAGCTCCCTGGTCGGAGATCAGTTATATAGGGTACCCAAACTTGTAGAATACATTCTCCCATAAGAACTCAACCACTTTATCTTTTGTTGCTACCTTGACAACCTTGGTCTCATCCCACTTTGTTAAATAATCAGTGCATATAATTGTGTACTTTTTGTGCCCTGATGGTGGATCAATGGGCCCAATGAAATCTATGCCCCACTTGTCAAATGGCTCTAGAGCCACCTAAGTTTGCAAGGCATTTCATCCTTGGGAGTAGGTTTCCCCATTTTGGAGAGTGGGCCAGTAGTAGCCAGCTTGCAGTACCTTGAAGGCTGTCCTCTTGGATGCACAGTGGCCTCCACAAGGCCCATCATGACAGGATAGAAGGATGTCATAGACTTCCTCCTCCCTGACACATCTCCTTAAAATTTGATCTGGGTTTATCTTGAAGAGATTTCCCCCAATCGAAGTGAATGGGGTGCTCTTCCTCACAATTGTGCTCTTTTCCTTGGATGATAGATTTGGAGGGAACTATGCAGCAACTAGGTAGTTGGATATGACATCAAACCATGGAGAGAGAATTGAAATAGAAAATAAATGCTCATCTAGAAGCTGATCATCAGTCATTCCTTCCTCACCTGCAGGTAAAGAAAGTCTAGACAAAAAATATGCAACTATATTTTCGCTACATGGCTTATCAATGATAGTTAAATCAAATTGTTGTAATAAAAGAAACCATCTAATAATTATGGCATTCACATCAGGCTTGTTCATCAAATGTTTGATAGATGAATGGTTAGTATTCACAAAGGTCTGATAACCAGTGATGTAGTGTCTAAATTTATTCAATGAATGGACAACAACTAGGAGCTCCTTTTCAATCACAGTGTAGTTTAATTCAACCTTGGGTAGATTTTTGCTAATGAAGTAAAAGGCATAAGGAAACTTGTCATCTATCTGGCCTAGAGCTCCTCCTATATCTTTGTCAGAGGCATTAGCATGGATGTGGAAAGGAAGACCACAATTTGGGCCCCAAAGTATGGGTGCAATGATCAACTTGTCCTTCAAGATTTCTAGGGCCTCTTAACAACTTTCTGACCAGAAAAATTCAAGGTTCTTAGCCAACAGTCCAAACAATGGTTAGGCTACTTTGCTGAAGTCTTTGATAAACATCCTTTAGTATCCCTCTAATCCCAAGAAACGCCTGGCATCCCTCTGTTTTTGAGGAGTAGGGACCTTTTTTATGATAGCAATTTTATTTGGGTCCACTTGTCGTCCTTCCTAGGATATCAAGTGACCTAGAACAATCCCTACATTCATCAAGAACTCACACTTCTCAATACTAAGGGATAGGTTCATTTCAATGCACTTATTTAATACTTTCCCTAAGTTGGAGAGAGCCTCTAGGAAATCAAACCCATAGGGAGTGAAATCATCCATATAAATTTCTACAAAATCATGGACTAACTCGACAAAGATGCTCATAACTACCCTTTGAAAAGTACTAGGGGCATTAAATAACCCAAAAGGAAGGAACCTTAAAGAAAAGGTACCCCAAGGACAAGTGAATATGGTTTTATGTTGGTCCTCTAGGCTGATCTGGATCTTATTGTAACCACAAAATCCATCCAGGAAAGAGAAGAACTTCTTCCTTGCAAAACTATCCAAGACTTGATAAATGAAAGGTAGAGGGAAATGGTCTTTTTTAGTGGCTTTGTTTAACTCTCTGTAATCCACACAGATCCTCCATGAGGAGACACCCACTCACTATCTGAGATGGGGTAAATGAACCTTGCGTCCAGCAACTTATGTAGTTCTTCTTTGATTGTGTCTTTGAGGGCTAGGTTCATTCTCCTCTGAGGTTAGCACACTAATTTGCAACCTTCCTTGATGTAGATGTGCTGAGTACACACCGAAGGTGCACTCTCTTCATTTCTTTATAGCTCCAGGGAAAAGCATCCAATTTCTCTCTCAACATGTTCCACAACTTCTCTTCCTGATGGGATGAGAGCGAGGGGTTGATTTTCAATGTTTTAGATGGACCAAATTCTACCATTTTGATATGAGCAGGACTTGAGTCAACTAGGCACAAGTCAGTCCAAGGGTTATCTTTGGATTTCTTCATTAGCTCATCAAGATGCATGGTGTTGGGGGCTGGTTCTAGAGGATTTGATCAATTAGGTCATATTCATCAGATTCCCCCCCTCCTATAATAGTATCTAGGGTACATATTGGGTAGGATGTAGTAAGGTACACTTCCTCTTCCTATTTCTCTTCGAACCATAAGGGTAGGTCATGCTTTAAGGATGGTTGGGCAAGAGGATACAAGACCAACTGTTTGGACAAATGCCCATTCTTAGTGGTCATGTTCCTAGCCCTACAACTTATGTAAGCATCAACAATGACTAGCCATGGCCTTCCAAGGATGGGAGGATAACCATTGAATTTGGTCTTGGGCTGGAGAACTAAGAAGTCAGTAGGGCAGTCCTAGGAATCAATATAGACCATCACTTCCTCAACAACTCCCTTAGGAGCTACTTTGGATCTATTTGCAAGCTGCAATATCGTTGTGGGCTTCCTCAATGATCCTTGGAGATTCAATTTTGGCATGGTCTCCTTAGTCATCACATTGATGGCAACTCGAATATCAATCAAGGTGTGCAAGACAATGATGCCATCACTGTGCACATCTACCATAGGACTCCTAGGGTCTAGATACTTTGGGAAAATCACTCTCCCCAACATTAAGTTAGATAATTGTCCAATGAAATTAATGGTAGGGTTGTCTTTCTTTCTCCTTCCAGGATGTTTGAAGCATTTCTCCTTGATTAAATTGTTGCAGATGGGGACATCCTTGATTTCTTGGAGGAGTGGTATTTTAACACACAAGTTTTTCAAGTCTCCCATAAGTTCAGTGTCTTCTAGGGCATGCTGACTAGAATTGATCCATCTTTCAAGAAAAGGAGGTTGATTGGCTTTAGGAACACTCTCTTCCTTTTCCTCTTCAAGCTCCTTAGGTGGAGATAGAGGTTGGTTATCTGGAAGCACTCTTCTAGACCTGAGGTTGATTTCTTGAATTTCCATAGCATAGGCTGGGTAGGATGTCTCTCCACTATAGACCCGTTGTGCCTGTTTGTTGATTGAGTTCGAATTTGGTTGAGCAAGCATCTGAGGTTGGTTAGGTGGAGCAGGATGAAGGAGTTTTGGTTGATATGGAGGTGGATGCAGTAAGGTTGGAGATTGGTTGAATGGGGGCTTCCACCCTTGTGATGGGGTATTCCACTGAGGTTTTGGGGGAACATATGGATAAAATGATTGATTGGCAGGTTGGGAATGGTATTAAGGTTCATAAGAATAGGGAGAAGGTGTGGACAATGAAGGATGAGCAGGAGGACACCAAGGGGGAATGGATGCATTCTGATTGGGATTGTAATATGAATAGGATGCCCTTTGCATGCCCTATTGATATGGTTGAGGTCATTGAGGCCTCCTTTGGTTGATATAACATAGTTGTTTAGACATACCTTCAGTTCCTTGATGTATAACTTTCAATCCAGGCAGAGAATGAATCTTATCCGTGTAGTGGTTTTCCTCACAGACTGAGCAAACCTCTATAGCATTCAATGGGCATTCATTTCCAGGGTGCCTTCTCATGCATCTAGGGAAAAAAATAACTAAGGTTCTCTCTGCTTCCTCCTGCTTCCTCTTGATTTGCATGGTGTCCATTTACAAAGCAATGGTATGCAACATTTCACTCTTAAAGTCCTCCAACATGTTTCCAATTTCACTCTTGATAGATGTGTTGGAGGAGGATGAACTGGCCAAAGCTTGACTAGCCCTACCCTTCTTTATGTTGGGTGTGTGTTATATTCTTTCCCCAACTACCCCATGCGGTAGCCTCCCCTATACGTTGCGCTAGGCGCAGCAGGGGGGTGACTGCCTCCCCCTGTCGCAGGTATGCAGGGGCGGGGTAGCCCCCTGCACGAGGTTCAGGCAACGACCTGGGAAATTTTTTTGGACCCTAGATTAGGTGGGTGGACCTACCTATGGTTTTGTGCATGGATTTCGCACATCGTTTTGGGCATGATGGTTTTCTTTCCATGGTATTTCGTAGACCGATCAAGAGAACCATGGTTACGTTCTAATCTAGGGTTAATGGATTGGGTTTTATGGATGCTTTAGCATGTATATATATGTATTGTAACATTGAAAGAAATAATGAAAAATCAATCTGGTAGTCCTAGTTTTGGGATCGGGGGGAAATTTTATGTGTATATTTGTTTTATGTTTTATTCTCTTGCCATTGTTTATTTTCTATTTTTTAGAATTCGTATGCAAGTAATTTCTATATGGGGTTAAAACCTACATTTGGTATCCGAGATGTTTTGGCTTCAAGGGGACTCTTTTGCTGCTGAGGGGTTTTCCTCAGGCCTGTGGTAGACCTTGTTTAGTGGGAGATCGACGGGATCAATTCTTGTGGTGAAAAAAGATGGTGAGATGTGGAAAGATAGAGATTGAAAAATTTAATGGTCAGAGTTTTGAGTTGTGGAAACTCAAGATGGAGGATCTGATAGTGGATAAAGATCAGTGGTTCTCGGTAGATCAAGGTACTAAACCAACAACAATGCCAACTGAAGACTTGGTGAAGTTGGATAAGAAGGCAAAGAGAACAATACAATTGTGTGTCTCAGATTCAGTATTGCTGAATGTATCAGGGGAAGCTGCGGTGAAGGCTTTGTGGGACAAGTTAGGGACTTTGTAACAATCTAAGTCTTTGGTGAATAAACTGTTCCTACGGAAAAACGGTATAACCTGAGGATGAAATATGGAGACTCAGTGACAAAGCATCTAATTGTGGTAAGCCAATTATTATCTATTGATACTAAAATTTTAGATAACGATAAGTGCATCAATTTGTTGTGTTCTCTACCAGATTCTTGGGATAATCTAGTTATTGCAATAGGTACCAATGCAAATGTGTTGCAGTTTGATGAAATAGTTTCATCCTTGCTATTGGAGGAGATGAGATGAAAACATATGGAGGGCCATAACGGTGACGCCTTATCTATACGAGGATGGTCCTAGAACAGAAACAAAAATAAGTTCTCGAGTGGGAGATCTAAATCTAGAGAGAGATATAAATCTCTAGGAAAACCTGTAAGGTTTGTTGGAAATGCGGAAAGGAAGGGCACTTCAAAAGTGACTGTAAATCTAAAACTCCTGAGAAATGAAAGTGATCTGATGTTGCTCCTTCTACAGAGGTGAAAACCACCTTAGATGAAGGTGGGGGTGTGTACTTGGCTTCTTCTTCAAGTACACATGTAGATCATGAGGCATGGTTGATTGACTCAGGTGCATCATTTCACTTCACTCCCCATAGGGATTGGTTCTACGAGTATGAGAAATATGATGGTGGTGATGTCTTCTTAAGGGATGATAGGAAGGCTAGAATCGTTGGTCGTGGAAAATTCAAGTTGAAGTTGCAAGGTGGAAGGATTAGAACACTTCCGAGTGTTCTACATATTCCTACATTGGCCAGAAATCCGATTTCTGTAAGCAAGTTGGATGATGCAGGTGTAAAAACAGTGTTTGAGAAAGATGCCTGCAAGATGGTTCTATGAGCACTGGTATTGATGTCGGGATTTCGGAATGGAACTCTGTACAAGCTTTAGGATAGCACTGTTATTGATGGGTGCAATAGTTCTGTGGTTCTTGAAAGTGGAGAAGAAAATATAATGGTCTTTGGAGAAAATACCATGCTATGGCATTAAAAGGCTTCGACATATTGGAAAAAAGGAGTGGCCACCCAAAACAAAGTTCTGTTTTTCCTTATCTCAAACCAGACAACCACCTACAAGAGCAGATTGTGCTCCATTGCTAGAACACAATTCTTAGAACCAGAATGATATGGATCAAGTTTATCAGGTAGGAAACTATCTGACCACTTGGTGCTCACATGCAGAAGATGTTCTAGATGATCTAGGACGACAAGCAGATTTGATCAATGATAACCTTAAGTTGCTTTATGATGAGCAACAGGCAGAAAAGAGAGAAAGAGAAGAGAGGAGAAAAAGGAAACAGAAAAAGAAGGCCAAACAAATTCCTAAATTTCATGTAGATATGTCCACACCCAATTTTTGGGATTTGGAAGAAGAAGAAGAACAAGATAAGAGAGAAACAACTGTTTCTAGTGCAGGAGAAGGAACTTCTAGAGACATTGGGAAATTAACCAGTGAGACAAAATCAACGAAATCATTCAAAGTTGATAAACCCTTTGAGTTGAAGAAGGAAGTTATGACCCTAGAGCAAGCTGCCTCTAAATTCCCGTCCTTCATCTTCCCGTCAATAAACAATCAGAATAAAGCTCATATTCTGAAAGATGTCACTAAATATCCTAGAATCGAAGAAGACCTATTTGCAGCCAATACTAGTGGCTATATACTAGATCTTGATAATTCTTCAAATCTAGGATAATCTATCAGAATCTGGATTGGAGCATTATACCAGATGAAGGTCACTACAAAATTGGACAATTTATCCATTATGACTCTAGCTGAAAAAAGAATGACTGGAATTGTTTATGACTGGTGGATGGGACCATCAGATGAAGAAAGAAGAGCAGTCATGGAAGCTGGACTGTCCACACTGGAAATATTGTTGAAAACACAATTTGTGCCAGAACCAGTAGATGAGAAAAAGCAAATTATAACTGATCTTAGCTGCATGGAACTGAAAGATCTAAAGTATTTAGATCAATTTAGCAAATATTATATGGCTAAGGTATTCAAAGCTAGTCTCACCAATGATATTGCTCAAAAAATTTCATTTTTATCAAAGCTACCAGGAAATTGTAATGAAGGATCTAGAGATACAAATGAAAAGTCTAGATCAGATTTATTGGGTTGATATTATGTTTAGAGTTTCAGAAAAGGTAAAATATTTATGCTGGCAGAAGAAAGCACATGACATCACACCCAGTTCGGATGTCTGCAAACAAGTACTACAATGGACACCTTTTAAGACAAAGAAGAAAACCAAAAGGTATGGTAGGTTCAAACCCAAAAGAATATCTAACCCAAAGAAGCCTTTCAAAAGATTTAGATTTTTGAAGAAAAGGACAAAGCCTAGAAACAACAATTGTTGTTTCATCTGTAAAAAAGATGGACACTTTGCAAGGAAGTGCCCATAGAGTTCATCTAGCAAACTTAAAGCATGTGTAGATATTGAAGAGTTTCAAGATGACTGGTCAGTTGTAGAGTTAGATGATGAAATTTCAGATGTATATATTCTTACTGAAGTTTGAGATGTTGAAGAAGATAATGAAAATGTACAGAAAATGAATTTATGTCCATCTTGTACAAAGAGTGATTTTTCGAGTGAACAACATTACAGTGATGAGGAGAGTTGTTCAGACACTGAATTGACAAGTGCAACAGAAGACGATTCAGATGATGAATCAGTAGGTACAATATCAGTTACAAAGGACAAAGGTAAGTGCTCTGCATCACCTTTGCCTCATCTAAATTCTTTCTGTCCATATGAAAAAAGAACAACAACTTCAACCAGTTTGCCACAACCAGAGGTCAAAAGAGAAAATAAATTATTGAAAAAGATTGTCAAAACCAATAGCCTTATTTATATTCCAGTTCAAGTACAAGTTAAAAATAAGTGGATTTTAGTAGACGCATTTGTTGATACTGGAGGATCAAATAACTTGGAAAGACCATCTTTGTTCAAACCTCTGTGGAAACCATTAAAAAACATACTGGTTTCAAAAACCATTGGAGGGTTTGTGAGCCTCACACATTATGTAGACAATGTTTCTTTAAAAGTTGGAGGGAGTATTATAAAAATTTCAGCAATCCAGCATTATGATCCCTCAGCAAGCTTAATGTTGGGAATGTCGTTTCTAAACTCTGTGCTACCCGTTACAATAAGCCAGGATAAGCTAATTATTAATTAAAAAAAGAAAGCTACCTCTGTACCTAGATTGTTTTTGGCAAATTTAGAAGCTAGGCATGAGAATAGTCAAAAAAGAGTAGGAACTAGGAGGCCATTAAAATATTCAGACGATTGGCAAGAAGTCCTACAATTTTATGAAGCCAGAGCAGAAAACAAATCAAAACAATTGGCATGTATTAATCCCAACTGGTCTACAGAACAACATGATATTCATCAAAGACTTCTAAAGAGTTGCTCAGACAATCCACAACAATTCTGGGAAACAGAGAGTTCGATGCAAGAGATTGTCACCTTACATGAAAATGGAGTAAAAGGTAAGCTGGTTCCCTACACACCAGCTGATGAGCAAGAAATAAAGAATCAGACTCAAGAGCTACTAAAAATGCAGCTTATTGAGCCTAACGAATCTCACTACGCTTGTTCTGCACTTCTAGTAAGAGATCATTCCGAGATTGTAAGAGGTAAGCCGAGGATGGTTATAAACTATAAACCTATTAATTCTATAACTCAGAATTTTCAAAACTTCCAACAGAGACTTAAAATGGAGATAAAGATAAATGATATAGCTTTTATGCATGCGGAAGTCACTTTTAATTAAAGTCACAGCTTTCCCAAACAACAGATCTGATACAGATATCCTATCCTTAGGCGACCATGCGCGAGTCACACGACCTCTCTCCGCGAGTCTTCTACTCTCCAACGCCTTACAACTCAAACCTCTTTCGGATACAGAAACTGTCCTCAGACAGGCGGCCCAGTAGGCTTCGATATTAATAAAAGCAAACGAAATACACAAAGCTGATTACAACAGAGATGTCTCGGAGTTCATTACTCACACGTTTTCTCTCTTGAACGATGCCCTAAACTTCTGAAGTCCATTTCTTAAATAGACTCCTAAAGAATCTAAACCTATCTAAGTAATGACGTCACAAAGAAATTATTGAGGGTCCCGTCAATATTTCTTCCACCGAAGGTGTCTACTCAATACTTTCTGGTACAAGGAATCCTGCTACAACATGTGACCATATTATCACATTGCTAGCAAAAGATTCTACCAAGGTCCCATCAGACTCCTGTTTTCCCACATGTTTTCTTCTGACGATCCTGGAGATGGTTCGTATTCATCAATTATTCTCTGGTGGTGGATGTCCATCAATCGGTTGTACTCTTTGTTGATTCCTTCATTTGGGTCCTGAGCATCTGTCAGTTCATCTTTTCCTTTCGGTGGAATTATTGTTCTTCAAGACGCTGTTGATGATGATTCTCCCTTTACAATATTCGTTTTTATCTTCTGGAGGCTCAGCTACTGAGGTGTATGCATCACTTCTTGCTTTTCCCACTTGTTCAAAAAAGGCAAAGCACTTATCTCAATATCAAGAAAGCAATCTTTAAAAGCCTTTCGGGTTGCAGGTGATCTCTGTACTGCCAACTCGATGCCATCTAATAGTTCCCATTTAAATATTTGGAACATGTTGGTGGAGCTTTCAATAGCGTGTTTGATCCATAGTCTACAGTTTTCATTTAAAACATCTCGATGCTGCCACCCGAGCTCAAAAATCATTGATGTGCATATTATTTTGGAAATCATTAAGCTAATTATGTGAATGACATTATTATTCTAGTTTGGAGAAAGAACTGAAATAGTGACTAACACCTTTTGGTTAACTGAAAATTTTAAAACTTTAGGCTGTCCCTATAAGTCATTCATTTTGTTAAGAATTTGAACCTTCTCAACCAATCTTAGATTTCCAAACTCATGGAACCAATCGGCATGCTGCTTGATTAGTTCTTGATTGTTACCAACTTCTATTTCACCAATCCTTTCGCGACTAAACACCTGAGAAAATGGATTTGGGTCTATGCTTTCTCTTAGTCTCAAACTATGAAAATCCCAAGGACAAGCAAATGTTCTTAAGTATTGTAGTGACCTTTGGATACATTGAGACACTCTGGTAACTTGTATTTTTCTGCACACTCCTTCTTTGATTTCCCAATCTACAAAATTTTTAAAGATCTCATATTGAGGAAATGTATCAGTGATTGCATAATTCTCGTTGACTCTTTGTAAGAAGGAGGCTTCCAGTTCTTCGAAAATATCTAGAATCTTTAAAGATACTAGGAACTATATTAATTTTTCCTTGATGGGGATTTCTTCGAGATCCAAAATCTTTGCACCTGTATAAATGCTTAGTGCAAAATCAACACTTCCAATGATCTGATAATAATTTAGAATCTTGAGTGTCCAGATCATTTCTTTAGTAAACACACTATACCATAAATCACATAAACTCCTAAAGAAGAGTTTTACTTTCATATTTGGCAAAGGGAAAAACTTTTACCAAATTGTCGTCTAGGCCTAGGGAGATGCCCAAATTCTTTGATTGCCAAGCTTGGCACTTTCTTATCCACATGTTTCTTCTTAATCTCAATCCTACCACCTTTTTAATCTCATATGCAACAAAACCTGCATGATTTTCAGGAATTCGAAATCTATCTACAAGAGTGGCAAAATTATCATCCTTTGGAGTCTTGCCTGGAATTTCAAAAACTGAATATTTACAAGTTATAAACATCTTGTTCATGTCTCTAGTTAAGGATTCTATCAAAAAATTAGAATTGCCTGGAATCCATTCGACTTCAAATTCGAACTACTGAAACCAAATCTGCCAGGCTAAAATCCTGCCTTTTGCAATTTGCCTTGAAATTTTTGCAGATAATAAATATTTGAAATTTTTGGAGTCTGTTCTAATCAAAAACTTGACTGGAGTGAGAAATACCTCAAAATGCTGAATCCCATTAAAAATAGCCAAAGTCTCCTTTTCAGCTATGAAGTAATTATTCTAGCTTGGTGTAAATTCTCCAGAAGCATATCCACACAGTTTCTCTTCGGTGTTACCTTCACTGTCTTTTCTTTGTTCTAGAAGTACAGCTGCCCAAAAATCTAAAGAAGCATTAGTCTGTAAAATAAGTAAACCATCACCTGGTGGTTGAAGTCTCGGCAAATGCTGACATTCTTCCTTTAGTTTTTTGACTGCTTCAGTTGCTTCCTGTGACCATCCTTGGTTGGTGTGTCTTCTGATTGGGCCTGTTTTTTCTGACAAGTTTGGAATATATTTTTGAAGATAATTTAGTACTCCCAAAAATCTATGAATTGTCTTTGTGTCCTTCAATTCATTAGGAATTTATGTTAATTTGGTTAGCACATGGGGTTGCATCTGAATAGCACCATTAGCAACATTAATCCCCAAAAAAACAATGATATCCTGAAACAAAGACATTTTCCTTTCTGACAAAACTATCCCATGCTATTTTACTTCTTTAAGAAAAGTCTCTAAATGTTCTAGATGAGTATGTACATCTAGACTATGAATCAATATATCATCTATGTATGTCACAATAAAATCATATTTTGCAAAAATATAATCCATTCTTCTCTGGAAGAATGCAGGGGCATTTTTTAGTCCAAACGGTACAATTTTGCATTGATAAAACTCGGCTGGACAGATGAATGCAGTTTTGTGCCAGTATTCTAGCTAGATCTGGATTTGATAATATCCTGACTTCATATCAAATTTGTATATACCAGAAGAACCTTCCACCAGTACACCCCGGTCTAATAATCACTTTTATATACCAGAGGAAAAGCCATTTTTTGCAGTAAATAAGATGTTCAGAACTCATGTAAATAATTTTCCACCCGTAGAAGAATTTCAGTTTTCTAATAGGAGATTTGTTAAAGGAGGAAAGTGGCTGCCCAAAACAAACTTCTGTGTTTCCTCATCTCAAACCAGACAGCCACCTACAAGAGCAGATTGTGCTCCATTGCTAGAACACAATTCTTAGAACCAGAATGATATGGATCAAGTTTATCAGGTAGGAAACTATCTGACCACTTGGTGCTCACATGCAGAAGATGTTCTAGATGATCTAGGACGACAAGCAGATTTGATCAATGATAACCTTAAGTTGCTTTATGATGAGAAACAGGTAGAAAAGAGAGAAAGAGAAGAGAGGAGAAAAAGGAAACAGAAAAAGAAGGCCAAACAAATTCCTAAATTTCATGTAGATATGTCCACACCCAATTTTTGGGATTTGGAAGAAGAAGAAGAACAAGATAAGAGAGAAACAACTATTTCTAGTGCAGGTAAAGGAACTTCCAGAGACACTGGGAAATTAACCAGTGAGACAAAATCAACGAAATCATTCAAAGTTGATAAACCCTTTGAGTCGAAGAAGGAAGTTATGACCCTAGAGCAAGCT
Source organism: Pinus taeda (assembly GCA_000404065.3). Classification (NCBI taxonomy): domain Eukaryota; kingdom Viridiplantae; phylum Streptophyta; class Pinopsida; order Pinales; family Pinaceae; genus Pinus; species Pinus taeda. Next base: position 10,070 of record APFE031409705.1, on the reverse strand, counting down.
GCCTCTAGATTCCCGTCCTTCATCTTCTCGTCAATAAACAATCAGAATAAAGCTCATATTCTGAAATATGTCACTAAATATCCTAGAATCAAGGAAGACCTATCTGCAGCCAATACTAGTGGCTATATACTAGATCTTGATAATTCTTCAAATCCAGGAGAATCTATCAGAATCTGGATTGGAACATTATACCAGATGCAGGTCACTACAAAATTGGACAATTTATCCATTATGATTCTAGCTAAAAAAAGAATGACTGGAATTGTTTATGACTAGTGGATGGGACCATCAAATGAAGAAAGAAGAGCAGCCATGGAAGCTGGACTGTCCACACTGGAAATATTGTTGAAAACACAATTTGTGCCAGAACCAGTAGATGAGAAAAAGAAAATTAAAACTGATCTTAGCCACATGGAACTGAAATATCTAAAGTATTTAGATCAATTTAGCAAAGATTATATGGCTAAGGTATTCAAAGCTAGTCTCACCAATGATCTTGCTTAAGAAATTTCATTTTTATCAAAGCTACCAGGCAATTTGGGAGATCTTGTAATGAAGGATCTAGAGATACAAATGAAAAGTCTAGATCATATTCATTGGGTTGATCTTCTGTTTAGAGTTTCAGAAAAGGTAAAATATTTATGCTGGCAGAAGAAAGCACATGACATCACACCCAGTTCGGATGTCTACAAATAAGTACTAGGTTCAAACCCAAAAGAATATCTAACCCAAAAAAGCCTTTCAAAAGATTTATATTTTTGAAGAAAAGGACAAAGCCTCGAAACAACAATTTTTGTTTCATCTGTAAAAAAGAAGGACACTTTGCAAGGAAGTTCCCATAGAGTTCATCTAGCAAACTTAAAGCATGTGTAGATATTGAAGAGTTTCAAGATGACTGGTCAGTTTTAGAGTCAGATGATGAAATTTCAGATGTATATATTCTTACTGAAGTTTCAGATGTTGAAGAAGATAATGAAAATGTACAGAAAATGAATTTATGTCCATCTTGTACAGAGAGTGATTTTTCGAGTGAACACCATTACAGTGATGAGGAGAGTTGATCAGACACTGTATTGACAAGTGAAACAGAAGACGATTCAGATGATGAATCAATAGGTACAATATCAGTTACAAAGGACAAAGGTAAGTGCTCTGCATCACCTTTACCTTATCTGAATTCTTTCTGTCCATATGAAAAAAGAACAACAACTTCAACCAGTTTTCCACAACCAGAGGTCAAAAGAGAAAATAAATTATTGAAAAAGATTGTCAAAACCAATTGTCTTATTTATATTCCAGTTCAAGTACAAGTTAAAAATGAGTGGATTTCAGTAGACGCATTTATTGATACTGGAGGATCAAATAACTTGGCAAGACCATCTTTGTTCAAACCTCTGTGGAAACCATTAAAAAACATATTGGTTTCAGAAACCATTGGAGGGTCTGTGAGCCTCACACATTATGTAGACAATGTTTCTTTAAAAGTTGGAGGGAGTATTATAAAAATTTCAGCAATCCAGCATTATGATCCCTCAGCAAGCTTAATGTTGGGAATGCCATTTCTAAACTCTGTGCTACCCATTGCAATCAGCCAGGATAAGCTAATTATTAATTTAAAAAAGAAAGCTATCTCTGTACCTAGATTTCTTTTGGAAAATTCTGAAGCTAGGCATGAGAATAGTCAAAAAAGAGTAGGAACCAGGAGGCCATTAAAAGATTCAGACGATTGACAAGAAATCCTACAATTTTATGAAGCCAGAGTAGAAAACAAATCAAAACAATTGGCATGTATTAATCCCAACTGGTCTACAGAACAACATTATATTCATCAAAGACTTCTAAAGAGTTGCTCGGAAAATCCACAACAATTCTGGGAAACAGAGAGTCCGATGCAAAAGATTGTCACCTTACATGACAATGGGGTAAAAGGTAAGTTGATTCCCTACACACCAGCTGATGAGCAAGAAATAAAGAATCAGACTCAAGAGCTACTAAAAATGCAGCTTATTGAGCCTAGAGAATCTCATTATGCTTGTTCTGCATTTCTAGTAAGAAATCATTCTGAGATTGTAAGAGGTAAGCCGAGGATGGTTATAAACTATAAACCTCTTAATGCCATAACTCATAATTTTAACTATTCATTGCCAAGGCCAAAAACAATTACGTAGAAGATTCAGCACAGTAAGGTGTTCAACAAATTTGATATGAAGTCAGGATATTATCTAATCCAGTTCCAGCCAGAAGACCGGCACAAAACTGCATTCATCTATCCAGGCGGGTTTTATCAATGGAAAGTTGTTCTGTTTGGACTGAAAAATGCCCCTGCATTCTTCCAGAGAAGAATGGATTATATTTTTGCAAAATATGATTTTATTGTGACATACATAGATGATATATTGATTTATAGTCCAGATGTACATACTCATCTAGAGCATTTAGAGACTTGTCTTAAAGAAGTAAAACAACATGGGATAGTTTTGTCAGAAAGGAAAATGTCTTTGTTTCAGGATAGCATTGATTTTTTGGGGATTAATGTTGCTAATGGTGCTATTTAGATGCAACCCCATGTACTAACCAAATTAACACAATTTCCTGATGAATTGAAGGACACAAAGACAATTCAGGGATTTTTGGGAGTACTGAATTATCTTCACAAATATATTCCAAACTTGTCAGAAAAAATAGCCCCAATCAGAGGACACACCAACCAAGGATGGTCACAGGAAACAACTGAAGCGGTCAAAAAAATAAAGGAAGAATGTTAGCATCTGCTGAGACTTTAGCCACCAGGTGATGGTTTACTTATTTTACAGACTAATGCTTCTTTAGATTTTTGGGCAGCTGTACTTCTAGAACAAAGAAAAGACAATGAAGGTAACATCGAAGAGCAACTGTGTGGATATGCTTATGGAGAATTCACACCAAGCCAGAAGAATTACTTCATAGCTGAAAATGAGACTTTGGCTATTTTTAATGGGATTCAGCGTTCTGAGGTATATCTCACTCCAGTCAAGTTTCTGATTAGAACAGAATCCAAATATTTCAAATATTTCTTATCTGCAAAAATTTCAAGGCAAATTGAAAAAGGCGGGATTTTAGCCTGGCAGATTTGGTTTCAGCAGTTCGACTTTGAAGTCAAATGGATTCCAGGCAATTCTAATTTTTTGACAAACTCCTTAACTAGAGACATGAACAAGATGCTTATAACTTGTAAATATTCAGTTTTTGAAATTCCAGGCAAAACTCCAAAGGATGATAATTTTGCCACTCTTGTAGATAGATTTCGAATTCTTGAAAATCATGCAGGTTTTGTTGCAGATGAGATCAAAAAGGTGGTAGGATTGAGATTAAGAAGAAACATGTGGATAAGAAAGTGCCAAGCTTGGAAATCAAAGAATTTGGGCATCTCCCTAGGCCTAGACGACGATTTGGTAAAAGTTTTCCCTTTGCCAAATATGAAAGTAAAACTCTTCTTTAGGAGTTTATGTGATTTATGGTCTAGTGTGTTTACTAAAGAAATGATCTGGACACTCATGATTCTAAATTATTATGAGATCATTGGAAGTGTTGATTTTGCACTAAGCATTTATACAAGTGCAAAGATTTTGGATCTCGAAGAAATCCCCATCAAGGAAGAATTAATAAAGTTCCTAGTATCTTTAAAGATTCCAGATATTTTCGAAGAACTGGAAGCCTCCTTCTTACAAAGAGTCGACGAGAATTATGCAATCACTGATACATTTCCTCAATATGAGATCTTTGAAAATTTTGCAGATTGGGAAATCATAGGAGGAGTGTGCAGAAAAATACAAGTTACCAGAGTGTCTCAATGTATCTAAAGGTCACTACAATACTTAAGAACATTTGCTTTTCCTTGGGATTTTCATAGTTTGAGACTAAGAGAAAGCATAGACCCAAATCCATTTTCTCAGGTGTTTAGTCACGAAAGGATTGGTGAAATAGAAGCTGGTAACAATCAAGAACTAATCAAGCAGCATGCCGATTGGTTCCATGAGTTTGGAAATCTAAGATTGGTTTAGAAGCTTCAAATTCTTAACAAAATGAATGACTTACAGGGACAGCCTAAAGTTTTAAAATTTTCAGTTAACCAAAAGGCGTTAGTCACTATTTCAGTTCTTTCTCCAAACTGGAATAATAATGTCATTCACATAATTAGCTTAATGATTTCCAAAAGAATATGCACATCAATGATTTTTGAGCTCGGATGGCAGCATCAAGATGTTTTAAATGAAAAATGTAGACTATGGATCCAGCACGCTATTAAAAGCAAATGGAATACACAAAGCTTATTACAACAGAGATGTCTCAGAGTTCATTACTCACAAGTTCTCTCTCTCAAACGATAAACTGTCTCATGTTCATTTACGTCAGACTCAAGGGATCTATTCTCTACTTCAGATAGTGATCTCTTATCAATGGTAGAAAAGGATCTCAAGAAATTGGCCATGGTGAACTGATACAATTCTATTCCAAAAGTCGACTGAAGGAGTTTTTTTCTACTCAGCACAATGATAAACAAAGATGCTTTTCGAAGGCTTCCTAGCTTTCTTCAGATTCTGTCTATAGAATGTATTTCGTCCAAGAATAGATATGACTTTGAAATCCAAGGAACGAGGTATAGCTCTGATCCAAAACTTTCAACAGAGACTTAAAACGGAGATAAAGATAAATGATAAAGCTTTTATGCATGCAAAACTCACTTTTAATTAAAGTCGTATATTTCCCAAACAACAGATCTGATACATATATCCTATCCTCAGGCGACCATGCGCGAGTCACATGACCTCTCTCCACGGGTCTTCTACTCTCCAGTGCCTTACAGCTCAAACCTCTTTCGGATACAGAAACTATCCTCAGACAAGCGGCCCAATAGGCTTCGATATTAATAAAAGCAAATGGAATACAAAAATCTTATTACAACATAGATGTCTCAGAGTTCATTACTCACAAGTTCTCTCTATCGAACGGTAAACTTTCTCATGTTCATTTACGTCAGACTCAAGGGATCTATTCTCTACTTCAGATATTGATCTCTTATCAATGGTAGAAAACGATCTCAAGGAATTGGCCATGGTGAACTGATACAATTATATTCCAGAAGTCAACTGAAGGAGCTTTTATCTCCTCAACACAATGATAAACAAAGATGCTTTTCGAAGGCTTCCTGGCTTTCTTCAGATTCTGTCTATAGAATGTATTTCGTCCAAGAATAGATATGACTTTGAAATCCAAGGAACGAGGTATGGCTTTGATACCAAAACTTTCAACAGAGACTTAAAACGGAGATAAAGATAAATGATAAAATCTTTTATGCATGCGGAACTCACTTTTAATTAAAGTCACAGCTTTCCCAAACAACAGATCTGATATCGATATCCTATCCTCAGGCGACCATGCACGAGTCACATGACCTCTCTACACGGCTCTTCTACTCTCCAGTGCCTTATAGCTCAAACCTCTTTCAGATACAGAAACTGTGCTCAGACAGGCGGCCCAGCAGTCTTCGATATTAATAAAAGCAAACGGAATACACAAAGCTTATTACAACATAGATGTCTCAGAGTTCATTACTCACAAGTTCTCTGTCTCGAACGATGCCCTGAACTTATGAAGTCCCTTTCTTAAATAGACTCCTAAAGAATATAAACCTATCTAAGCAATGACATCACAAAGAAATTATTGAGGGCCCTGTCGGTATTTCTTCCACCGACGGTGTCTACTCAATACTTTCTGGTACAAGGAATCCTGCTACAACATGTGACCATATTATCACATTCCTAGCAAAAGATTCTACCAGAGTCCCATCGGACTCCTATTTTCCCACATGTCTTCTTATGATGATCCTGGAGATGGTTCGTATTCATCAATTATTCTCTGGTGGTGGATGTCCATCAATCGGTTGTACTCTTTGTCAATTCCTTCATTTGGGTCCTGAGCATCTGTCAGTTCATCTTTTCCTTTCTGTGGAATTATTGTTCTTCGAGACGCTGTTGATGATGATTATCCCTTTACAATATTCGTTTTATCTTGTGGAGGCCCGGCTGCTGAGGTGTATGCATCACTTCTTGCTTTTCCCACTTGTTCAAAAAAGGCAAAACACTTATCTCAATATCAAGAAAGGAATCTTTAAAAGTCTTCCGGGTTGTGGGTGATCTCTGTACTGCCAACTTGATGCCATCTAATAGTTCCCATTTAAATATTTGGAACATGTTGGTGGAGCTTTCAATAGCGTGCTGGATCCATAGTCTACAGTTTTCATTTAAAACATCTCGATGCTGCCACCCGAGCTAAAAAATCATTGATGTGCATATTCTTTTGGAAATCATTAAGCTAATTATGTGAATGAAATTATTATTCCAGTTTGGAGAAAGAACTGAAATAGTGACTAACTCCTTTTGGTTAACTGAAAATTTTAAAACTTTAGGCTGTCCCTGTAAGTCTTTCATTTTGTTAAGAATTTGAAGCTTCTCAACCAATCTTAGATTTCCAAACTCATGGAACCAATCAGCATGCTGCTTGATTAGTTCTTGATTGTTACCAACTTCTTCTATTTCACCAATCCTTTCATGACTAAACACCTGAGCAAATGGATTTGGGTCTATGCTTTCTCTTAGTCTCAAACTATGAAAATCCCAAGGAAAAGCAAATGTTCTTAAGTATTGTAGTGACCTTTGGATACATTGAGACACTCTGGTAACTTGTATTTTTCTGCACACTCCTCCTTTGATTTCCCAATCTGCAAAATTTTCAAAGATCTCATATTGAGGAAATGTATCAGTGATTGCATAATTCTCGTCGACTCTTTGTAAGAAGGAGGCTTCCAGTTCTTCGAAAATATCTAGAATCTTTAAAGATACTAGGAACTTTATTAATTCTTCCTTGATGGGGATTTCTTCGAGATCCAAAATCTTTACACCTGTATAAATGCTTAGTGCAAAATCAACAATTCCAATGATCTGATAATAATTTAGAATCCCGAGTGTTCAGATCATTTCTTTAGTAAACACACTAGACCATAAATCACATAAACTCCTAAAGAAGAGTTTTACTTTCATAGTTGGCAAGGGGAAAACTTTTACCAAATTGTCGTCTAGGCCTAGGGAGATGCCCAAATTCTTTGATTGCCAAGCTTGGCACTTTCTTATCCACATGTTTCTTCTTAATCTCAATCCTACCACCTTTTTAATCTCATCTGCAACAAAACCTGCATGATTTTCAAGAATTCGAAATCTATCTACGAGAGTGGCAAAATTATCATCCTTTGGAGTTTTGCTTGGAATTTCAAAAACTGAATATTTACAAGTTATAAACATCTTGTTCATGTCTCTAGTTAAGGAGTCTGTCAAAAACTTAGAATTTCCTAGAATCCATTCGACTTCAAAGTTGAACTGCTGAAACCAAATCTGCCAGGCTAAAATCTTTCCTTTTGCAATTTGACTTGAAATTTTTTCAGATAAGAAATATTTGAAATTTTTGCAGATTGGGAAATCAAAGGCCAGAAACAATTATGCAGACGATTCAACACAGTAAGGTGTTCAACAAATTTGATATGAAGTAAGGATATTATCAAATCCAGATCCAGGCAGAAGACCGGCACAAAACTACATTCATCTGTCCAGGCGGGTTTTATCAATGGAAAGTTGTTCCATTTGGACTGAAAAATGCCCCTGCATTCTTCTAGAGAAGAATGGATTATATTTTTGCAAAATATGATTTTATTGTGACATACATAGATGATATATTGATTCATAGTCCAGATGTACATACTCATCTAGATCATTTAGAGACTTTTCTTAAAGAAGTAAAACAGCATGGGATAGTTCTGTCAGAAAGGAAAATGTCTTTGTTTAAGGATAGCATTGATTTTTTGGGGATTAATGTTTCTAATGGTGCTATTCAGATGCAACCCCATGTGCTAACCAAATTAACACAATTTCCTGATGAATTGAAGGACACAAAGACAATTCAGAGATTTTTGGGAGTACTGAATTATCTTCACAAATATATTCCAAAATTGTTAGAAAAACAACCCCAATCAGAAGACACACCAACCAAGGATGGTCGCAGGAAGCAATTGAAGCAGTAAAAAAACTAAAGGAAGAATGTCAGCATCTTCCAAGACTTCAGCCACTAGGTGATGGTTTACTTATTTTACAGACTGATGCTTCTTTAGATTTTTGGGCAGCTCTACTTCTAGAACAAAGAAAAGACAGTGAAGGTAACACCGAAGAGAAACTGTGTGGATATGCTTCTGGAGAATTCACACCAAGCCAGAAGAATTACTTCATAGCTGAAAAGGAGACTTTGGCTATTTTTAATGGGATTCAACGTTTTGAGGTATATCTCACTTCAGTGAAGTTTCTGATTAGAACAGACTCCAAAAATTTCAAATATTTCTTATCTGCAAAAATTTCAAGGCAAATTGCAAAAGGCAGGATTTTAGCTTCGCAGATTTGGTTTCAGCGGTTCGACTTTGAAGTCAAATGTATTCCAGGCAATTTTAATTTTTTGATAGACTCCTTAACTAGAGACATGAACAAGATGTTTATAACTTGTAAATATTCAGTTTTTGAAATTCCAGGGAAAACTCCAAAGGATGATAATTTTGCCACTCTTGTAGATAGATTTCGAATTCTTGAAAATCATGCAGGGTTTGTTGCAGATGAGATTAAAAAGGTGGTAGGATTGAGATTAAGAAGAAACATGTGGATAAGAAAGTGCCAAGTTTGGCAATCAAAGAATCTGGGCATCTCCCTAGGCCTAGACAACAATTTGGTAAAAGTTTTCCCTTTGCCAAATATGAAAGTAAAACTCTTCTTTAGGAGTTTATGTGATTTATGGTCTAGTGTGTTTATTAAAGAAATGATCTGGACACTCAGGATTCTAAATTATTATCAGATAATTGGAAGTGTTGATTTTGCACTAAGCATTTATACAGGTGCAAAGATTTTGGATCTCGAAGAAATCCCCATCAAGGAAGAATTAATAAAGTTCCTAGTATCTTTAAAGATTCCAGATATTTTCGAAGAACTGGAAGCCTCCTTCTTACAAAGAGTTGACGAGAATTATGCAGTCACTGATACATTTCCCTAGTATGAGACTTTGAAAATTTTGCAAATTGGGAAATTAAAGGAGGAGTGTGCAGAAAAATACAAGTTACCAGAGTGTCTCAATGTATCCAAAGGTCACTACAATACTTAAGAACATTTGCTTTTCCTTGGGATTTTCATAGTTTGAGACTAAGAGAAAGCATAGATCCAAATCCATTTTCTCAGGTGTTTAGTCACGAAAGGATTGGTGAAATAGAAGCTGGTAACAACAAAGAACTAATCAAGTAGCATGCCGATTGGTTCCATGAGTTTGGAAATCTAAGGTTGGTTGAGAAGCTCCAAATTCTTAACAAAATGAATGACTTACAGGGACAACCTAAAGTTTTAAAATTTGCAGTTAACCAAAAGGCATTAGTCACTATTTCAGTTCTTTCTCCAAACTGGAATAATAATGTCATTCACATAATTAGTTTAATGATTTCCAAAAGAATATGAACATAAATTATTTTTGAGCTCGGATGAAAACATCGAGATGTTTTAAATGAAAACTGTAGACTATGGATCCAACATGCTACTGAAAGCTCCACCAACATGTTCCAAATGTTTAAATGGGAACTGTTAGATGGCATTGAGCTAGCAGTACAGAGATCACCTGCAACCCGGAAGGCTTTTAAAGATTCCTTTCTTGATATTGAGATAAGTGCTTTGCCTTTTTTGAACAAGTGGGAAAAGCAAGAATTGATGCATACACCTCAGTAGCCAGGCCTCCACAAGATAAAAAAGAATATTGTAAAGGGAGAATCATCATCAACAACGTCCCACAGAACAATAATTCCACCGAAAGGAAAAGATGAATTGACAGATGCTCAGGACCCAAATGAAGGAATCGACGAAGAGTACAACCGATTGATGGACATCCACCACCAGAGAATAATTGATGAATAGAACCATCTCCAGGATCGTCAGAAGAAGACATGTGGGAAAACAAGAGTCTGATGG
>APFE031409699.1:0-101043 GCA_000404065.3 Pinus taeda | reverse complement strand
CCTATTTCATTTTTTAACGAGGTTGAGACAGGAACAAACTATCCTCGTTACAGCCTATTTCATTTTTTAACGAGGTTGATACAGGAAAAAAACTATCCTCGCTACCACTGATCACGGCTTCCAACTGGAAGAAAGACATGTCAATGGACACACCTTGATCATGGCTTCCAAGAGGTCTTCATCAGAAGGAAGAATAGTTCTCTGGAAGGAACACATGTCAAGGGACTCAAAAGGGATAAGAACATCGCATTCAGGTAAGCCCATAGAGTTTTCCATGTCAATTACTTGATCTAAATCAAAGGAAGATGAGAAAACAGTGAGAGGCTCACTTACATCGGTAACTGAAAACATGGGACCAGTTGCCACATAATTAACCTGTGGCAGGGTAGATACCACTTTAGAATCAGGAACATTTAGGGCTGTCATATTATTGGTAGTTGAAACATGACTAGGGAATGAAAGCTGGTCTACAATCACAATATTTCCATTGTGAGGGAAAGACATCGCATGAAAGAGTGTCGATACGACAGCTTTCATTGCATAAACATAGACTCGCCCAAGGAGTAAATTGAAATCCAAGGGACCTCGAACTACCATAAGATCAATATAGACAGTTTTACCTTCCAAGGTAATAGAAAACTTAGGAAGGATCCCTAAAGTTTCACTAATGGTTCTGTTAAAAGCTTTTAGATTCTGCGTAATAGGCACAAGCTGAGGGGAACCCAAAGCTTTCCAAGTAGTTGAGGATAAAATACTAACAGAAGCACCTTCATCTACCTGTGTGCGATGCATGTCTATACCACCAGCCTTGACAATGATTTGGAAAGGGGTGGAGGAAGGAAGACGAGGTTCTGTCAATCTGTTCCAATCAAAGGAAAAGACCTCAGTACTTGGAGGGGGTTCTGTAAAAACAGGTGAAATGCCCCCCGGCATAGAAGAATCTGATGTAACAAGAAGAACATGAGCGGTATGAAGTTCACTCTCTAAAGGGAAAGTGGGATCGATCGAATGTGAAATTAAACCGACCACTTGATCAACTAATGGATCATCAACCTGAGTGACATGAGTTTCACTCTCTAATGGAAAAGTGGGATCTACCGTACTTGAAATTAGATCAATCACTTCGTCAGTTGACGGTAGGTTGGGTAAAAGTTTACGGTAACCAGGTGGAAATTCTTGCTGTGGAACAGTAAGGTTTTCCAACAATTTTGAGGCTTCATCCATGTGAGGGCAAATGTGAGTTTGATGACTCCCATTGCATAACTTACAAGGAAACCTAACTTTACCCTTTTTCCAGGAACCTGACTATCACTGGTTGATGGATCAATGAAAGTTGATGAGATTTTTCTGACCATACTTCCAAGACCTTTGGAATACCAGGACAATTGACAAGGAAGTGGTCACCCTTACAAAGCCTGCAAGGGTATTTCGGTTTACGATGCATGTCGGAAGTTTCCTCAACACAACTAACACTTACAGTCGTGGTTGGTTGGTTGACTTCTTTCTTATCTTGCTTCTTCTTCTTCTTCTTCTTCTTCCCTTTCTTCTTCTTCTTAACCACCTGGTTACTAGCATCGAGGCTTTTACCAAGCGAAGAGGAAGAAATGGAGGAAGAAAAATTAGGCGAAGAAGGTAAAGGGTCAACAGAAGGTTGGTGATGTTGAGATGGTGAACTCTGTTGAGGTGAAGCATTCGGTTGAGGTGGAACAATTGAAGTATTTGGGGCCAACGAAGTTGAAAATAACCATATCGGAAAACCTATTGTAAATCCAGGTAATGACAAAGTAGCCATATAAGGAGGACCAACATTTCCAAAGTAAGGAAAAGTACTAGGATTCTCATTAGGAGGGGTTCCTAGGTTGATAAATTCCGGAACATTTGCCATTATGTTCAACTTCAGTGAATTTTATTAACAATTTAAAACTAAAATTAACAATTCACAATTTACACCTAACAATTAAAATTCACAATTCACACCTATGGTCTCTAAAAGTAAAAACAAACAAATTAACACGCGCTATCAAATCTAGGAGTCAAACCACACACAAACAATAACTTTTCGTACCGACGACACTAGTTGGTGATGAAATCCAACGCCATAGAATTCAATACAGAAATAGCGTTTGGAACAGTTACCCCGACAACCTGCTGAATGAATAGACTGGCACAAGTTTCTCCACTAAACCATCTCGAGTGAAGAGAACCCCCCAGAAAATCCAAGTGAGTCTAGCTGACATCTGCTCTAGGTACAGTGGGATCTTCCCTCCACCGTCACCTTAGGAAGAATCCTATAGAATATGGTCACTATGGTTACCAACAGAAACAAATATACCTGGGGGAACAGTCTACAATCCGATACACACGCAAGGGCAGAGTAACAAAGCTCAATCCCTTTGAAGGCTCCTTGATAAAATCCAAGGTTTACCAACAAGTGACCCCAGGCTCCTCGACAATGGTTAATCCGAGGTTTACCGTTTTTAATACGTGTATATTTGCTATCGTTCCCAATGAGGAAGGATTGATTCCCACACTAGTTCAGATATGATCTCGTGCTTCTCCTTTAAGAGGAGCTTTCCCATAGCATAGATGTAACAATTGGAATTTCTCCCTACCGCAAGATCAACTACTTGTTTGTTTTACTGTCTTGGAGAGTTAACTAAAACCTATTCCAAGACACTAGCCTAAGCTAGATTGGTGGAAAGAGTCCTAAAAATGCAAAAACTACTAGATGAATTTTAATTAAGCACTGTGTTATTTAGTTTGTTATTACTCAAAAGGGTAAATGGATATGAAACCAATGGTGTTATGACCCGACCCAAAACTGAATGCAATTGAATATGATAATGTAATCTTTTCAATTCGATGAATCCTAACTAAAATAAGGAGAGAGTTCTCATTCACTTCCAACAATGCAAAAAATTGATCACTAAGAGAAAATATAACAAATTCTCTAATGCACTAATTTCACCAAGAAAAACTAATGCAAATCAATTCCAAAATATTCTTTTTATTTTTATTTTTGTGTGTTAAAAACAAGCATAAAAATATGTAAATTCAAATGAAAGAAAACTGATCTAAATCTACGATTTATTTTTCAGAATGTAAACTATGCAATTGTAATCTATGCACAATTCACTTGAAAAGTATGCAAATGTAATCTATGCACATTTTTCATTCAAATTCTGAAAATGAGAATTCTAATTATGCAAATGTGATCTATGCAAGAGAATTCTCAAACACAAGATGATTCTAATGTAATCTAAGAACCAATCAAGTGCAAGTCAAGAAAATTGGGTGAGAGTTCCACAAATCAAAAATAAAAACACTCAAAGGTGATTAAAACTCATACACAATTTAGCCCCCCCCCAGCGAATGAGGGGGAAATTTTTTTTTCAAAAACAAAAGCAAAATGATGCAAAATTGTGAAAAGACTGAGACAAACCTCCAAGTAATGACCAAATGAAATAAAATTAAGAATTTCTCAAAAAAGAGACTCAAAACACCCAAATGATAAAAGCTTAAAACAGGAATGCCAATGGAATTAACCTAAGAAAAGTTCCTAACAAGTCACGTGTAGATCTGGGCAGAGGCTAAAAACACATTAACAAAACCTAAGCTGACTAAAAGAGAAAATCTTAAGTTTTTCAAAATTTTGACAGGGTCCACAGGTTCCCAGTTTACCTAGGTGCGGTACCGCTCTGTGTGTAAAGACAAAGTGCGGGTATGTTCGCACTGTGTTACAAGCAGAGGGTACGGTCCTCTCCCAAAAGTATGAAAAACAAAAAATAAATCAAGATCTACTAAACCTACCCAATGCCACACACATCAAGCCAAAAACATAAACCAAAACACAGTTTCTCAGGTCAAAGTAAAAGCAAGGAAAACAATCAAGTCCCCAGCGAAGTCGCCATTTTGTCACGCGGAATGAGTCGATCTTGCAGACAAGATAGACCTTCCTAGAATCTAAAGAAGACCTAATGACAAGAAAACCAACCAAACACTATCTTTCTCTAAATGTGTTTTTATAAATAATGGCAAACAAATGTGTTTAAGGCATACCTCATGTCCAACGCAAGTTTGGGGATGCCTTCGCTCCTTTGATCCAAGTGAGTTCCTTTGTTGCAAACCTGCAAACACAAACAAGGCAAACGGTTAAATAGCACTTGAATAACCAGTATTATAAAACATGTTTAACATGAAAGTCAAGGAATCCATGAAACAAATAACATGAGATACTTGTTGAGAAAAATGAGTTTGATTGTATTAATTCAAAAGAAGAAGAACTTTACAACCTTTGCCTTGACGCTATACAAGCTCCTCCCAGGGTCCAACAAGAAGTCTCCTTTACTTTGACAAGCTTCACTCACTCCCCAATGAAGCCAAAAAGGTATGTGATCTCTCCTCTTAAGATCAAATAGGAAGTCTTGATTTCACCAGCATTTACCCTCAAAAATGTTCAGCTTCTAACCTCTCTAGCCACTAACCCAATGCCTCAATTTATAGTGCAATGGAGGGCAATTACTAGGTCCTCCTTTAAAGGGATAGAATCCTCCTTCAAAGGGATAGCTCCTCCTAACAAGGGATTAGCTCCTTCTCTTTTGGGATGCATGAACCACTTTGGAGCGAACAATCCACGTCAAAATTCCTTCTAGAAACATCTAGAATTAACCCAAAGTGAGTTTTTTAAGATAAAAATTGCGCCTTTTGACTTTCACAGGGGTACGGACCCTCCCCTTTACATACAAAGCGTATAAGTATGCAGGTATTCTGAACAAAAGGTGCGGGCCCGCAGGCAAAAGTGAGAGAAAGTGTGGAACCAGAGTTACATTGCTTTTTTGATGTCTTTCTCTCATTTCCAAAGATTGTTTTGAAGAGCTGAGGTCTGAGACTTGCTTAGGAGGCTGGTATAGGTGGTGATAGACCCATACCGACTGCAAATAATCAAGGTGACGATATTTTTGTGTAACAATACCCTTTACAAAGAAGTCTGACCTTGTTTCTAATAACATATCCATTTTCATTCAACTTGTTTTTGAATATCCATTTGGTCCCTATGACATTCTTTTCATTTGGTCTAGGAACTAATTCCCAAGTGTTATTCTTTTCAATCTGCTCAAGTTCTTCATTCATGGCCTTGACCTAGCATTCATCTTTGCATGCTTCATGAATATTTTGTGGTTCGACGGAGGAGAGCAATTCTAGATAGCTTGAAGCTTCTATAATAGTTCTTCTTGTTTGTACACCTGCCTCTTTCTACCCCAAAATTTGAGTTTCTGGATGGTTCTTCTGAACGTACCTGGATGGAGTCTTTTCTTCTACTCTTATCTGTTCTTCTGGTGCCTCATAAGTTTCTTCTTCAGCATTAGTTTGATATGATGTTGAAGGATAGTCATCTTCATCCTCAAATTCTTCGATTTTTATCTGCTTTGGATTGTCGACTGCTTCATCAACCACCACTTCAATACTTTCAACAAATTTTCCAAGTATTTTATTGTAACACTTATATCTTTTACTTTGGGAAGAGTAACCAAGGAGAATGCCTTCATCTGCTCTAGTTTCAAACTTGCAAAGCTTTTCATCAGTCCTTTTGATGTAACATTTACTTCCAAAAACTTTGAAGTATTTAACAGTAGGAGTCTTACCATACCAAAGTTCATGAGGAGTTTGAGTGTTGTTTACCCAGACATTTCTTTTGTTGAGAATAGTAACGACAACAAATGCGGCTTCACCCCAGAAGGTTGCAGGAGTTTCAGACTCATGAAGCATAGCATGAGCCATTTGTTGAACTGTTGTGTTCATCCTTTCTACTACTCCATTTTGCTGAGGAGTCCTTGCAGTAGAGAATTCCCTTCTTATTCCATGTTCTTCACAAAAGTTGAAAAATTCATCCGAGGTAAATTCCCCTCCTCGATTGGACCTGAGGCATTTGATTCTGTGATCTGATTCATTTTCAACCAAGGCTTTGAAAGCTTTGAACTTTTTGAAAGCTTTGTCTTTATGCTTTAGAAGTCCTATCCAACACATCTTGGAAAAGTTGTCAATGAACAATATAAAGTATTCTTCTCCTCAAGGTGACTTTTTCCTTGATGGAGCACATAAATTAGTATGGACAACTTCAGGTGGCTTACTAGCTGATCCTTCCTTCTCAGGGAAATTAGTTCTGGTTTGCTTACCAAACTGGCATGATTTGCATATTGTATTGTCTAGAATTCTGATGTCAGGGAGATCATGAACCGCCTGATATTTGCATGATTTCCTTATTTGAGGGAAGCGTAGATGCCCCAATCTTCTATGCCATAGCTAGTGTTCATCATTCTTTCTTAGATAACATTGTTGTCATCCTCCCTTGAGTATGTATAAATTATTTGGAGTTCTTATGCCTTTGATTACTGTTTCTCCTGTATCAAGCTCACGAATAATAGATTATGCTTTAGGCCATCAACATACATAACATTTCCAGCTTTGACTTTTTCCTTCAAAAGAACATAATCTTTACCTTTTATGAGTGCAGGGGTGTCATTTCCGAATGAGACCTTCCTTTCCTTTTCTAAGGCACTATATGACTGAAGTTTTTCTTTATCACCTATCATATGTTGCGAGCATCCATTGTCGATGTACCACTGATTTTCCTGTCCTTCCGTATATAAGGCTATACCACATCTTTCTGGTTGTGGTTCTTCCTTTATCCATGTTTTGGGACCCAATGGAGTTTGCTCCTTCTGATATGTTTGCCAAAAATTACTCCTGCTTTCAGAATCTTCATGACTGAAGTTGTTACAAATAGAGCATTCTATTTCATTTTGAAGAGCAGAAAAGTTATTGTACGTCCTCTTCATGATACCAGTCACACTCCTTTGATTTCGTGCTTCTCAAGTCATGATAGTCTTGTAGGCAACACATTGAGTAGCTTTGTGTCCAAAGTTATGACATGAAAAACATTGGCCATTAAAGAAATTCCTATGATTATCAAATCTACTGACTAGGTGATTGTGGTTTCCATTGACATTCATTCTTGAGGCAAATTGAGAATGATTTACCTACGGTTGGTTGTAGCTTCTGTTTAACCTTGAAGTAGATTAACTGTGATTTACCTAGTGATCTGCTTTATGCCTCTGCTGATGATTGTCAACCTATTCACTTCTTCTTGCTGCATCAAGATAACTTTTGGAGGTGGATGGATTTTGTGCTTGAGATGCTTCTTCAGTATATCCAAGACTTGTCTTGATTAGAGGAGAACGCCGCACCTTGATAATCTCATATAAAGTTTTAGATCCTTTAGCAAATCTAAGGTTAAGAGTTTTTGTTTTCTCAATATCTTTTCTAAGTCCCACAGTTTCACATTCTAACTTTTCAATGTGTTTTTCCCTTTCAGCAAGTTGAAATGTCACAGTATCTATGATCATACTCTTTTCTTCTAAACATATTTCAAGTTTAGAAATTTCTTCATAGAGATCATATTCATCTATAGCATCCAAGAAATCATCATCTTCAAAAGCCATCAAAAGTCTATAATTATTACCATGTTCATCTTCATCACTATTTGAAAGTCCATCAATGTCTTCATGTGTATAATAACTTTTCTTACTTACATTTTGTTTTCTGTTCCATTTAACTAGTTCCTTACCTTTATCAAGCTTATCGTTAGGAGGAAATTTGGCTACATAATGACTGAATATTACAAAAGCAAAGCATTTGAAAGGTAGCTTACCTCTAAATCTTCCAGAACCCTATTGAAGGTTCTTGACAAAGTTTGATTCTTCCTCTCCTTCTGACGTATGCCCTGACTCATTGTATTCTCCTTTTCCTGAAGCTTTGAATGCGGCTTCTCTCCTATCCAATGGACCCCCTTTTCTCATTTCAAAAGCTGTTAGGATTCCATGTAGCTGTGACATGGTGATACTTTGAAGATTATGCTTTTCTTCTATGGACGAAACTTTTGATTCAAACTTAGAAGACAAAGATCTTAAATTTTTTTCAACTAAAGTAACTTTTTTTATCTCTTCACCCAAGTTTTTCATGCGATTAACAATCTCATCTATATGTGAGAAATAATTAGCCACACTTTCATCATTATGCATTCTAAGAGTTTCATATTGAATTCTGAGAGATTGTAGTTTTGCATGTTTTACCTGATCGTCTCCTTCATAGCTTAGAATGATCTTGTCCCATATTTCTTTGGCAGTTTTGAGCTGCATAACCTTGACGAATTCTGATTGAGATAGACTCCCCAATAAAGTATTGATAACATTTGCATTTGTTTCATACTTCTTTTTACCAGCTATATCTGTAGGAGTTGCTGATGGGAATGTGTATCCTCCTTCCACGATATCCCAAACTTTTGCACCAAGAGATTAAAGATAGGTCGTGGCTCTTACCTTCCAATAGATGAAGTTTCTCCCATCAAGTATTGGTGGCCTCATGGATGTCCCCCTTTCTTAGTTGCTCATGATGATAGATCTTCCTTCAAGCGATCAATCTTCTTCTGAAGGACTTGCTCTAATACCAATTGTTGGAAATAATACTAAGGGCGGGGGGGGTGAATCAGTATTATCAAGTCAAACAATTTTTCATTTTCAAACTTGTCTATATATATATATATATATATATATACGCTACTTCAAATATGTGAACCCACATATACACACAACTGTGTCTAAAGCAACTAGCGTATATCCAGTAAACTTAAGATTTAGTTATTCCATTTGATATTTAATCAGTGCATCAGAACTTCATTAACCATAAGAACAGTAAATAGGTGTAGTAAACAGAACATATCATCACACATATGAAGACAATATATAAGGTAGAAACCCAATGTTGGTGAAAACCACCTATTGCAATGTGTCTCTATCTTCTTGTTAATAAGAAAGTTCTTTTTACAATATTGTTGTACCGGTGCAGTCTTATACCAGTACGTAGGCTTCCACCTGTATAAGGCTACAACCTTCTCTCATTTTCTTGCTTCTCTTGGAAGGGAGCTACAACCCCCTTAGCTCTTGTACTAGCTGATGTACTAGTATGTAGGTTCTGACCTATAGAAGGCTACAACCTTCTCTTTTCTTCCAGGGACCACGTTTCATAAATTTTCAGACTCGATCCATAAATAACATCAATCAAACATAAAATGTATCTGCATCAACCAATCCCCTTTGCACCAACCAAAACTGAATTAATAAATCACTTCTTTGAATACTGTAACCAGAATACAATAACAGTAACTAGACACCAATCCTGAACCCAGAATACTACAACAATAAATAGAAGTAGCTAAAACATATTTTATGAGACATACGCTACTTCAACATGAAGAACCTGCATGCATACGCTTCTGTATTAAGGTAAACTTGCGTATATGTTGTTTTGAATTACCGAACCAACGTGTATATGCGCCTTTGCTATTTCGAACCTGTGTACAGATCTATAAAAGATAATTTACCCTTTTCAATTATTTAGACATCAGTTATACCCAGATTATCATATTTATAGATTGAGTCATGCACCAAATATAACAGATCAAAATCACACAAAGATACTTCTATTCAAGCCTTAAGATATTGACCCATCAATAGAACTTATCCTTCTTCTAATGCTTAGGCTCCTCCATGGTTTAGATCCAACTATGCACCATAACCCAATGACCAGTATTCTAGATTTTTTCTCTTCATAATATATTCAATTCTTGAGTTCCTTTGCCTAATGATCTCCTTCCCCTTTCATAGTCTTAGGCCTTGCTCAATACCATGGTCCAAAACCACTTAGAAACAATACCTAGGCTCAACATTTTGGAGGAGATACCATGGTCCAAAACCATAGGTCCAAATACCATGGAATAAAAACAAGTTTTCCCACATGTACGTGCTTTTCCTTGCATGAAAGTGCATGCATACGCATACGCGCCTTTTGATCAACGATCCTTTGTGTACACGCGACTTGGTTAAGTGAAACCTGCGTATATCTCTTTTTCCTTCATTTTGAGAGCCTGAATTGTGATCTGTCATTTGAGTGAGTTTCCATCAAGGATAACACCTGTGTCATAGTGCCAAACCTGTGTCTTAATGCCAACAAAGGTTGACACAAGAAAATGAACTATCCTCGTAACAATTGTTTCATTTTTTTACGAGGTTGACACAAGAAAAGAACTATCCTCATGACTCCTTATTTCATTTTTTAACGAGGTTGACACAAGAAATAGAACTATCCTCGTACCCTTTGTTTCATTTTTTAACGAGGTTGACACAAGACCATGAATTATCCTCATACTCCTTGATTCATTTTTTAATGAGCTTGACACAAGACAAGGAACTATGCTCATCCCTTGTTTCATTTTTTTAATGAGGTTGACATAGGAAAAGAATTGTCCTCGTAATGTCTATTCATGGCCTATAATAGAACATGGCTCCCAGGAGGTCTTCACTAGATGGAAGGACCACGTTCTGGGAAGAACACATGTTATTTGGTACCAAAGATAGATTAGGTTCCAATGCCCCTAGTATATAATGTACACTACCATCTGCGTGATCATCAATAGACGCGTAGACAGAACATGCAGCCACATAATTGACCCGTGGTGGGAAAGGTACTGCTTACAAACAAGAGCCGATAGGGGATGATGGTTGCAAAGGAGGTGCATGGTGACCAATGAACGACAATTGATCAATAGTCACAATTCTCCCTTTGTGCGGAAACCAAACCACACGGAAAAGTGAAGAAACAAGAGCTCTTATGACATAAACATAGTCATGTCCAAGGAGAATATTGAAATCTAAGGGACCTTGGACTACCATCACGTCTATATAGACGGTATTTCCTCCCAAAGTAATAGGGAACTTAAGAAGGATCCCTAAAGGTTTATTGGTTCCTTCGTTGAAATCAACCAGATTCTAGGTGACAGGCACAACCTATGGGGAGCCCAAAGCTTGCCAAGTAGTAGAAGTCATAACATTAACAGATGCACCTTCATCTAATATAGTGCCAAGTACTACCATATTATAGGCTTGTACTGTAATTTGGAAAGGCACATAAGATGGAAGGCAGAAAGTAGTCAATGGACACCAATTGAAAGAGACAACAAAACTACTTGGTGGGGGTATCATATGATTTCCCCCATACTTTGCAGGAATAGAAGAAGGACTCTCTTGAGATAAGTATTTTCCCCTATAATGATGGAACTACCTCAAGGGATAAGTCCTTCTCCCATGAGAAGAGGATCCATATCCCATCCATATTTCCTACATAAACCTCCCTTCTTCCCAAGCACAAACTAGTCACAATTAGAGTTTTGATTGAATGTGAGTATACGATTTTGATTAAACAAACAAGCTATTACTAGCTGTAACCATCTAGTTATGTGAGGGAGAAGTGTGTTTGGTTTGGAGTGAAGTCTAAAGGGAAGAGCCTTTAAACTATTGTTGTTTAAAGCCATCATGGAATGCTAGTAGAAGTGTGTGGGAACCTTATCTTGTCAGGGGAATACTGCGACGTCAAGATGAATGGTTGTAATGTCTCTTTGATATTAATATATGCAACTATCGATTTATTTACTACATGTTTTGTAATATTACATATTCATGGCTTAATGTTTCTTGACTTGTTAAGTAGTTTGAATTGCAATTTGTTTATTATTGTGTTTGTGTGCTATTGTTGTTTACTTGTTTCGGGAACTTGGAGAAGGAAGTGAGATATTGTTGGAGCAAGCAAGTGAGGACATCATCAAGCAGGATAAGCGACCAAGAGGTAGGCCCTCTTTATTGATTATAACCTAAGGAAATCTTCCATAGAATGTATTTGTTGTGGCTAGACCCATTATCGGCCTAGAAGAATTCGTTCGTGTCCACACTTTGGCGACTCCACTGGGGAAACGATTTGCTCATGGAGAGTGACATAATAGGATTTTCTCCATGAAGGCAAAGCATGCAGGGTTCAATGTAGAGGTCCTCCAGAATCAAGGAATGGGGAGTACAGGGAAAATGAAAAAATGTTGTGTAATAGGCCGCCACGTGTAAGCTGGTGGTTTCAAGGAATCAACATTTGGACCTCTTCCCAACTCACTAACCTCCAAAAGTGCAGGGGGTTTGCGAACTCATCCTCCACCATTAATGTAGGTGGGGATGATCCCATCCATTGATTTTTAATCGTGCTTTATTATTAAATGAGAAAGCGTAAAATCATATTTATTTACAATAAAATAATCCTCTAAACATAAAGGATGAAAATAATACTATGTAAAACAAAATAACCTTTAGAAAATTATTCAAGGATAAAATAATAATCAAACAAAATAAAACAATGTGGCATTTGAATTACCACACAACTTTGGGATTTTATTCATTTATTCTATTTTTTTCATATATATTTTCATATCTCTTTTCTTTCTTTTCTTTTGACATATTTTTATTCATTCCTTTTTTTCTCATTTTTCTTTTCATTTTTCTTTTTTTGTTCTCTTTTATATATATTTTTTATTTTTCTTTTCTTTTCAAAATGAAGGAAAAAAGTGAAAAAACAACTAGGGTAAAAATAAATTACAAGATTGACTCCATCTGGGGACTGCTTCTCTTTGCGGGATGCAGACAACCTGTAGATCCATGTGCCTTATCCTTTGGTTATGGAGTCTTTGATGTGAAAATCACACTTTGATGCTGAAATTTAACGAAAACCATAAATATATAATGAACATGATTGCAAGCATTTAATATTGAATATAATGTTTGAGGTATTCTCCATTGACTAAAAATTAAGAACACTCTCCTTATAGTTTGTGCAGAATGAAAGTGTTGTTACCATTTACTTTTGCTATGATGAATGGTCCCAACAACAAATTATCAAACTTTCCATGCTTGCCTCTTTCCTCTCTTCTGGCATTCCATATTAAAATTAGATGACCTTGTCTAAAATCTCTTTCTCTAGCTTTCTTGTCAAATAAACTTTTCATTTTGTTTTGATATGGACGAAGTTTGTGCTAAAGTTCATCTTTGTCTTGGTTTAGCTCAATAATCTGATTGATTCTCCTTGAAAAATCATCAGATCCTTCATATGATTCATGTACAAATTTCATGACTGGAAATGTTAGTTATGTAGGGAAAATTGCTTTAGTTCCATATGCAAGTTGGAAAGGAGGCATGCAAGTAGATCTTTTGGTGATACTCTATTTTCCCAAACTACATATTTGAGATGACATCCCAACTTCTTTTGTGATCTTCCAATACTTTCTTGATAACCTTAACCAAACTTTTATTTGATGATTATGCTAACTCATTACCTTATGAGTAATAAGGTGTAGAATAATGCGATGAAACCTGATACTTCTGACAAAATTATATCATTTTAATGTTGTTGAATGCCTATGCATTGTTTGTAACTATTTTTTGTGGGCAACCAAATCTAGACCATATATTATCTTCAATGAATTCGAAGACGACTGTATCAGTTGCATTCTTAACAGGAATTTCTTCTACCCACTTGGTGAAGTAATCAGTGGCAGTCAATATCCATCTATGTTGGTTGCTGGAAGCTGGAACTATTTCACCTATGGAATCTAATCCCCATTGTAAAAAAATGAGCTTCAATTAAAACTAGGACAAGGGGAAGTGCTGCTAGCCTCTGTTTTCTAGAAAATATCGAACATGGGATACAAATTCTTACTTTTTCTCCAACTTGTGCAAACAAGTTGGGCCAATAGAAACCTACTCTCAGAATTTTGTATGCAGTTTCCATCCAAGAATAATGTCCTCCATAAATGCCTTCATGAAAATATTTAATGACTCCTTCATTTTCACTTTCAATCAGACATAATAAAACGATATTCAGAGCATACTTTCAATACAAATTTGTATTTATGATACAATATTTTATGGCCTTGAGTCTAAGAGATATAGATTGATTCTTTATAAATTGAGGAGGATACATTAAATCTCAAAGAAAATTCATTGTCTTTATATCAATCTGAAGGTAAAAATTTGTCATCAATATGTAAAGAAAGAGGAAGAAGATATGAACTGGAAGAAGGTTCTTGTGGATTCTTATTTGAAATATAAGAACGTTCTTGTGGATTCTTCTCACTTGAAATTTGAGAACCTTCTTGTGGATTCTTCTCACTTGAAATCTGCAAGATGGTGTTGATACTAGGAATATCACAATTTGATTTAGCCAAAAGTTTAGCTAAGCCCTGTCCTTTCACCAATTTGGTAGGTTTGATATCCAGATAAAACTCAAGTATCTTGGAAATTCATATTCCCCTTTTTCCATTTGTATTAGGTTGTGTTAAAATTGTTTTTAATGCATTTTTGGGGACATAAGCAATAACAGGAGAATGTAAGACATAAATATTGAATGATTTTAGAGCTTGTAGAAGGGCATACACTTGCTTCTCTATGATATCATATCTCAGTTCAACATCTCTGATCACCTTACTAAAAAAAGGAAATTGGATGCTCATGTCCATCATCATTTCTTTGTAATAAAACAAATGTTTTGGTAGTGTAAGAGGCAAAGGAGAAGATATTAAAATTTTTTGAGTAATCTGGACTAGCTAGTACTAGAGATTTTGAGATGGATTTCTTGATTTGTGAAAAATAATATCTAGCCTTTACTGTCGATTTGATTTCATGATCATTTTTAAGTATATTAATAATATCTTTCACAATCTCGACATAATTAGGTATAAATATTCTTAAGATTTTTTTTTCCCTGAAAATGATTGCATATCCTTTTTGTTTCAAGGTAAACTGAGTACCTGAATTGTTGAGATTCTTTTTGGATCAATAACAACTCCTTCCTTTGAGATTATATATCCCAATATATTTCCTTCTTTCATGGAAAAAAATGACTTTTGAGGATTAGGAGAAATCCCATATTTCTTGCATCTTTCAAAAAAATTTCTCAAGTCTTTCAAGTTTTTCTCATCAGAATAAGAAAATATAGTTAAATCATCAAGATAAATGACAATAAATTTATTTATCTTACCAATGAATGCAAGATCCGTTTATCTTTAAAATGTTGCTCCAATGTTTATTAAACCAAATGGCATCTTGGCATACATAAAGGTACCCCATGGAGTAGTAATTGTTGTCTTTTCTTTGTATTATGGGCTAACCAGAACCTGGTTATATCTAGAAAACACATCTAACATTGAAATCCTATTTGAACCTGAAATCCTTTGAAGTAGTTAGTCCATTTTTGGTAATGTATATTTATCCTTTAAAGACAATTTTTTTTAGATTCCTAAAGTCATCACACAATCTTATTTCACCATTTTTATTCCTAATAATTAGGTTGGGTATCCATTCTGAATATCTTAAGGGAACAATTATTTTTGCATCCAATAGTTTTTTAATTTCTTTCTCAATAATTGGAAGCAAGACTAGGTTTATTCTCCTTAATTTTTGCTAGAATGGTTTAGCTTCTGGTTTATGAGGAATTTTATGTTCAATAATGGTTGTGTCATAGGTTTTCAATTCTTCATATGACCATGAAAATGCATCTCTATAATGTTTGAAAAGAAAGATTATTTGTCTTTGATTTCTTGAGGTAATGATACTGAAATTTTAACATTTCTGATATCTTCAGAAGTACCAATTTTACTGTCTTGAACATCTTGTTGCTGTGAATTTAACAATGAATTTTTTGAGACATTGGTATGATGAAACAATTTTTCAAGTGGAGCTAATCCTTTTGGAATGTAATTATTTGATAACTGCATGATATTGTGATAAAAAAAAAATTGTTCTAAATGTGAATTTTGATCGTCCTCATTTGATTTGATTTCATCAATGTGTTCTTCTTCCACGTGTAAAGAAGAAAATTCATCTATTTCTTGTAAAAATATTTTAAAATTTTCATCATCTTCAAAAACCTACCAGTGTTTGAGATTGTCTTGAATGGAAGGTTTGTAATTTACTTCAATTTGATAATGCAATTGCAGAGGATCAAGAATTTTAAAAGAACTAATAGAAATTGCCAAAGCATCAACATGCATATTTTCTTCTCTTGGGAATGATGTGATATTGAAGGGTTAAAAATAATTATCTACACAGTCCAAAACTTAATTTCTATAAGATCTAAGCCTAGGATGCTTGGTTTGACAAAGGTTTTTGATTTTTTTACAATTAACTTGGAGTCACCAAATACAACCAAGTTTTCAACTTTCAAACTCTTAGCTAACTCCAATCCTAAAATTAGGGCTTCATGTTCTACCACATTGTTTGTGACCTATTGGGTTATATTTTTCTTATCATGAGAGATGAGTAAAATTCTAGCCCCTTCCCCATGTTTTGAAAATTCCCCATAAAAATACATTTTCCAAATGTCAAATTTTATAATTTGAGGGGTATTAACAGTTTCTTGAATGGTGATTTGAGGATTTGGAAGATCATTAGAAGCTAAAGTAAAGCTTCCAAAATATTGATCAATTGAATAAATGGGATAATTAATGAATCTTACTTCTTTGTACAACCTTAAATGTTCACCTCCATAAATTAGGATTGTAGCATAAGACATGTCCATTTGAAAACTTCCCCCTAACCTGACACAACAAGATCTAGATATAACATTCCAAATTTTAGGGGAATATGTATAAAAAAAAAAATTTAAAACTACACCCTTGACATGGATTTGAGCAAGTTTTACAACTAACTCCTTAATTAATTTAAGACAAGGTACTTTCTTGGAATCAAAATTATACAAAACATGATATGGTCTAGTGATCTGTAATTGAAGTTGGTCCATGATTACTTTAGGGATTAGATTATGGGAAGCACCATAATCTAACATGAAATTATATAAAAGGTAATCATGAATTTTCATGGTGACATAAAAGGGAGGTACACTTTCACCAAACATATATGAAATAGGAACAAAAACAACTTGAGTTTTTTCATCCTATAAACTAATGACATCCCCCTCTGCATCAACACTTGAATATTGAATCCATTTAGAGACTCGATGTTTATAACCTAGATTTATGGAGAGTTCAGATAATGGGATTGGAATTTTAACTCTGTCTAATTATTTTTCAACATTAAAAATAGTTGGAACAAGATTTTCAACAATATTTTGTTGTAGTAACTGATTATGTGGTTCAATTGATGATGCTTATGTTTCATCTGATTTCACTTGAGGTTTATGTTTCTTGATTTTGAATTAAAAACTGATATTGACTAATTGGAACAATAGCATTCCGTGATGATGGATCTTCAAAATAGTTGATATCATTTGTATTGACATGAACAATTTCTTCAGGATCTTAATTATCAATCATTAGGGGAGGTTGAATTTGTTGATCAGTGTTTCACCTTTGCAAATTTTGAGGTTGAAAAAGTCTTCTATATTGAACTTGTGGTGTATTTGCAACTTGTTAGATTACTCTAGGTTGAGTTTCCATTCTTGAGATTCTATTAGAAATATTTCTAAGTAGAGAGGTAATTTCATCAATTTTATGATCTTCATCTTTAGTATTTGACGAGGAGGTACTTTCTTCTCTAACTTTCATCTTCTTTTCAACCTTTCCTACCTTAGCTTTTAGTTTAGCAGATGATGATCTAGTAACTTCAAATTTGATTGCATTAGTTTGCATGTCTGCTAAAGTTTCATATTTTCTCTCGCTAAGAATTACAACAAAGTCATCTTTAAATGCTTTGGAAAACCTAATATTAGCAGCAATTACTAGAGGTTTACAATCTAGAGGCATTTTGTTATAAATTTTATTGAATCTCTTAATGAAATCAGATACAGGTTTACCAGGGTTTCTTTTTAAGTCTTCAAATTCTGTTAAATAATAAACAACATCCTTTTTGGCTCCCCATTGATTGTTGAAAATATTGACTAGCTCAGCCCATGAATTAATAGAATTAGCTTGAAGTTGTCTGAACCATATTCTAACATTTCCTTCAAGGGATCAAACAAAAAGTCTTGTGTAGACATCTTCATAATCGATATTCATGTTATCAACAAAGTCTAGGAATGTAACAAAGTGATCTTCAACAAATGGAATAGTCTCTCCATTAAATGTATGTAAATGTTTTAAATACCCATCACGAAAAGAATGAAGTTGGGTTGAAGGTGGAAGGACTAAGGCTACATAACATGCTACCACAATCGGTTGAATACCGGACATTTGATGTTATGATGGAGTTTTCTTTTTAGGAGAAACAACTTTACTAGAAGAAGGGGATGATGAAGGTTTGGGTTTCTAAAAAAATCGGGGTTTAATAACTAACTTCTAAACTTAAGGTAAAACCTTTTAAGGATCCTAAAAAGCCATAGGATTAGTATAAATGCTAAGTTTATCTTCAAATTTAGTAGAAGTAGATGGATAAGTATTTACAAAAGAATATTTAAAATCAAGTGGTTTAAACTCAGGAGAAAGTTTAAGATCTTCTTCACTGTCAATAGGTTCCAAATGGGAATAAGGAAGTTCAAAAGCCTCAAGTTGATGGACTAAAAGTGCAGTTTGAAGATCATATCCTCTATAAAGGAGTTCTAAAGATTTTGGAGGAAGACCTGACAATTCAACAGGTATTGGAGTTGACTCTGAAGGGTTAGATTGTGAACACACTTCAAATAGAACAACGGTAGAAGTAGAAAGTGAGGCTTCTAACGTAAGTCTAATTGATACAATTCTAACTAATCTCTCTAGATATGATAAAGGAGATAAAAGTTATTGATCTCACTGTGATTTGGTATGCCTACGTGAAGCCAGACTTAATATGTAGAGTCGTCAGGAGAAGGATTTTAGCCTACTAACCTCTTATTCACCGTCAAGAGGTAAGTATAATCGTTGTCCCAAAGAAACAATATTTAATCTTCGTTCCCTAGCAATGACACCAATCTGATGTACTTTTTAGGTAGTCCTAGGCTAAGGGACTGTGCCAAAGAAACTAAAGTAACGTTTATAATTTTGAATGGATGGCCAATGCTTAAACTTTTAAACATATGCAAGTCCTATTTTTTTATGAGAAAACATAAGGGTTTATTCTTCATTCTTAAGAGAATTTAGCTTTAAAATGATTTAGAAAGAAAAATTTAAGAAGATGTATAATTTCTTAAATATTCAGATTGAACATCTAATTTGTTATATATAGAAGCATATGGAAGTTTTCTATAGCAAAATAGTACATGTGCAAGAGATAATAGAAGGCAACAATTTAAACATGTAGAGGAATTAACTACGATAGATAGTTTCAGTTAATTAATCTCTTCAAATAATGATAAATTTACAAGAGCTTTCAGAGAGATTGACATACAATCTATTCTTACCTAGACTTCTATGTTACCTTGAACATGTACAAAAAAAATATAAAAATGAAGACATAATTGAACACCAGAAGAACTCACAGAGATACACAAGTTGCTCATAATGAATCCAGAATCCTTCTATTAACTTCAGAAATAGCTTAGAAAGTTAAAATTACATCTATTGGCTCATCACAAGGGTTCAACCATTTATTCTTTGAACTAAAAAATATTTATAGATTTCGACTTCAAACATATCTAAATTGGAGTAAAAAATTATTACAAAATATAATATCATCCAAAATAGTTGGGATAGTAAAAAATTAGAACTGAAAAATAGTAGATTTGAATTGATTTGAACACTCTACAAAAATTTTGAGGGTTGTTGTTAATGGTTGTAGCAAGAAATTTTCTTTTTTGTTCACCACCCCTATTAATATGTTGTCTCCCTCTGAAATTCTGTTGTCTACTCCTGAAATTCTTCATTTTTTTCTATTCGATGAGCTCATAGAGTTTATACCATATCTTTTCATCAAGGATAGAAAAATTCAAGTGGAATCAATTTGCCATTTTTATCCTGCAAACCTCAAAGTCCTTTATGATGCAAGGCATTGAATTTCCTATGAAATTTCTTGATTTGAACTTCTAAATTTTGGCGTTTGTTTTCAAGTTGCAGCTTCAAATTATTCTTGTTTAGAACCTTTCTCACCTCAAATACAACTTCAGTTCTATCTTCGATGTTGAATTATTAAATTTCATCTTTTGTCTTGGAGTTTAGGACCTTAATTAGTCTTGTGGCATCTCCTGGTTTGTGGTCCAAGTCTTTCTTTATTTATGCTACTTTTATTTCTGACCTCTACAGTAAGTCTTCTTGCTCAAAAATAATTTCAATTGAAGGCCATAACTCAATCACTAATGCATGAATTTTAATCCAAATATTTTCTTTGGCCCGTGAAATAATTTTTGCAATTAAAGATTCATTCTCATAAATTTCTAGTTGCCGAGTTAATTTATAATTCTTTTGAGTTTATCAGATTTAATTTTCTTTTCCTGAATCTTTTGGAGCTACATCTTGAGTTTTTCAATTTCTTGATCCTTTAAAGACAAGTCTCCCAAGGCCTTTGACAGTTGTTCTACATAATTAGTAAACCGTACTTCTTCTTTGATGGTTGTTGTTGTAGATGCCCCTATTGTTGAAGTACCTATTGTAGAAGTTGTAGCTATAGGAATTGCAACTGAAATAATGAGTTGTTTCTCTTTTTCTTTTAAGAGTGCTTCCATGTTAGCTTCCATCTTCTGAATTTGAAGATTTTGTACAACTAATAACTTGAACATGTTTTCCTTTTCTCTCTCTAATTGACCTACTTCCTTAGCTTGTGGAAGTTCAGTAGCAGGAAGTTTAAGCTACTGTCTCAATGCTTTAATGCCAACATTCTTATTCTTTATCATTTCTTCTACTACTTTGATATCACTAGGGTCACATCACAGTTTGATCACAAAATATTCAAGAGATTTGATTTTGGCATCTTTAGTCAAAGATGGCATTCTCTCCATATTCAACTATGTGTGAATATTGTTCAAGGAAGCTTGCAGTTTAGAGGCTTCCATAGTTGAACTTGTCAATGTAGAATATATAATTTCACCAGCCTACTTATGCAGGTCATTTTGATCAATGGCTTGAATTTTCTTAGTGTCAAAAGAAAAAACTGGATGTTTTGTACTCTTCTACAATTTTAGGGACTGGAAATTTAGGTTCCAAGAAAGCTAATTGGAAATGTCAATTTTCGGTATCAAGTGCAAATAAAAGTTTGTGTTGAGTAGTGGAAGATTGCTTCCAAAATTATGAATAGGTAGTGGCCTTTAATGCTTCATTCTTCCTTGTAATTTCTTTGTATCTAGAAAAAATATATTGTTATGTTGTATCTTTAGAGAAATAAGGCATAGGAGTATCTATGATCTCTTCAACTTGTGGAAAATAAGTGGTAGGAAAACCTGACAACACCACTATAGCCTACTCCTATGCACTCTTGTCCTCTGAGGACTCCTGATTAGTGTTTGTCTTCTTCATCCTTTTGAAAATTGTGAAACCTGTAGTTTGAGCTTCTAAGTCTCTAATAGACATAATTTCTCTTGGTATTTTGGTTCGTTTTTCTTAAGGAACTAGAGTCTGTGAAGATGTCTAACTAACAATTTGTTCCTAAACTTCATGTAATATATTTTTGTGCCATTGTTCTTGATTCTCATATTGTTCTATCTCTGGTGTAGCTGTATGTACATAAGATCTTGTTTTTTTCTCAACCCTCAACTTTGAAATAATTCGTAAGGGATCATAGGACTATATGAAAATTAACTTGAATTTCATTTTCTTTAATAAATTATTTGCCTCCTTTGCTGCTGCTCTGGTATTGAAAATAAAAAGGCCAATTTGTGCCTTCATCTTGAATTATGATTTGTAATTCCTAGATAAAAATGTAAATCATCCGTATTCATCATTTTCCTGATGTATTCTAACGAAAAGATCCTTATTGGCACAAATACTGGTAACATGTAGGGAGAGAGTCACATCCATATATTCTGATCTATGTATAATTCTAGTAGAGGTACTAGTCTCCAACTTTGGCTTTCTTAGTGAGATGAAAAATTCTTCTAATTTTGAGTGAAATCCTTGGTATAACATCACCGCTGAGAAGACATAGGGACATATGCAAAAACTGGTTTACATAGTCACCGAAGGAATACTCTTCTATGTTCTTCCTTACTAAGGAAGTACAATGAATGATCGATTGAGGCCTTCCTTGTGCATCTAATTTCTACAATGGGAACTTAAATCTTTCTTCTTGATGAAATAAAAGTAAATACATAAGAAATGATTGATGTTTAAAAGCACCTTCAGCATAAAAATTTAGAAACTGATCATGAATACTATTTGCCAAAATTTTACTCTAGCTGAAAATCAATGAGGGCTTATTACCCACAAACAAAACTACTAAAAATCCAAATATTACTTCATCGACCCATTGATCAGTAGGGTAGCCTAATAGACATATGACCATGGATATAACCCGTCTTGACATTTATAGAAAATTGAAGTGGAATAGGGCAGATTAGTTCCAGGTAACTCGTAAGTTTCAGGTAGGAATGACTCAAAGATACGGGCTTGTTGAGGAAATTTGAGTTTTTGATAGATGTCCATGAGGGAATTAGTAGAAAAAGTGTGTAGAGAAGCTGGGAGACTAATTTGGAGTGCTTGGAATATGGATTCAGGCGTAATGGAAAATAAAAATTCACTGCCTTGGGAAATTACAACCCTTTGACTCGGAATATACCTAAGTGTTACATGGAATTTTCATATACGGATAAACACATCTTCCCTAGGTGGGCGACTACACCTAGAATAACAAAAATAAAGTAGTTTAACATTTTCTTATAGAAGATAGATGAGATAGAGGAACTTACTTGTTTCCTTTCACTTCCTAAATCTCTTTTGAATTGCCCCTGTCACTCCCACTTGAACTAAATCCACTCAAAAGGAACCTACATCAAGAGAAACAGAAATGAGAAACGATCAAAGAATACATGAAATATCAACTATAAAACAATGGAATCGAATACATTGAAATACATAATGATCACAGATATTAACAATCATATGAGAAAAGGAATAAGCTCTTTATTAATGTAGAAGGTAGAGTATCACCCAATACAGTTCGATCTTGTGCCACTCCTCCAGCTTCAGTCCAACCCTTGCCACATCAAAAGCTCAACACTCCAGCAACATAACATTGTTGATCATAAAATCAAACCTCAAACCAACAGAATTTCTTTACAAACTTCAAATTATAGCCCCCTTGATCACTATGATGAGTGCTCAATTTATAGGAAATGGAGGTAGTTTTGTCATAAATGAGGGTATTGAATGGATTTCCAATCTTGGAGTTAGTTTCCATGGAGCAAGGGATGAGAGTATAGGAGGGTAATGGATCCTTATCCTATCCAATTTCGAGCTCATAGGAGGGGATAAGAGATGGGAACCTTCTAGAATCATCTAGAATGAAGGAATATTCCTAGAACCCTATGCGAATTTTGCTCAATATCGCCTAGTGCAGGCTAAAGAGGGCCTAAGTGCACTATAGTGTAGGCCACAGTGGGCTTGCCTACTCTGCAACGCACTATCTCAAGGCTTCTGTTGTGCTAGTGTCCCAAGGAGACATTTCAGGAAGGCTTCATCCCAGGAAACTTCCATAGAAGGAGGTATTCAATGAGTTGACTTGTCTAGGGCATATAACTACTGAATTAGGGTTTGATGAGCCCTAAAAGTACTAATCTGAATGTCGAGAGTGATGTGCCCAAATATACCTATAACAATTTCCCCCTAAAGCATGAAGTCAAAAAATGATAATGTCGAGTGATATAATTTACGATGTAATGGAGAGGAACTGAAGCAGACGGTGACTTGCATCGATTACAGTACATAACATCATGATATTTTGGATTTTTCATCAATTTTTGAGGTAATGCATACCCATACTCAACATGTAAACTTTCATTACATGTACATAGATAGTCGTCTATAGATATAGACCCATGATGGGATGGCCGTTGGTGTAAAGCCATCGTACAGATGATTTAGTACTCTCCTGAAATCACAGTCTGCATGGATGAAACTAGATCTAGGGTCTTCTATCTCATTCAATCATTCACTCAAGTACAAGTCTAACCATGTAAATATGTGATCTAAAGTTGAACATGGCTAGACACCGTCTGATTACCAGCCAATGATGTAAGCCGTTAACAGATGTGAGAGAGATCATCGATAATGATAATGATTCTCAAGGTACTGCAATACATTCTGCATGGTGTGAATGGATGTTTTGATTTCGTACACCATACAAAGCCTTTCAGTCGAAGGCTAGTGATGTCAACTTGTCGCTGGAAGTGAGAAACTTTCCATTGATGTATGTAAGCCCCAAGGTATTGGAAGGGTGTTTCTAAGTCAACTTCTTGGATAATGTGCTAATGTCGATGAGAAGCGACTCGTCGCAGGAGGGCCTTGATGTATCCCACATCAATGACACAAAAAAAATGTAATTATTTTGGTGACAGAATGCGACTAATGACACAAGGTTCAGGAATGGCGGTCATGAAAATGAAGGTTTATGAGTATTACAAAAGATGAGTTTTACTCAATGACTTCTCTTGAACGTGTCGGCGACACTGAATGAATTGGAAGCATTGACCCAAAACCAAAGTGATGGATGGTGTGATAGACCATAGATATGATAACCATCAAGTAGATAACCCAACCCAAATAGTCACAGAGATGAAGTGAAAGTGTCATGTTCAAGAGCAACTTGCTACCATAAAGTGATTTAACCCTTCTCCCATTTTCCTCAGTCATTGTTGACCAATACCTCTTTATTTTTTAACAAGCTTGAGGAGGATAACATATGCTTGTTGTGTAATTCCACCCTTCGGGTGAATTGATCGCTATGTGATGTTTAAATGAGCTTAGCGAAGGTGAAACTCGGTCTTGTAATGATGGACAAGTTCGTTGATATTTGATGTTTTAACGAGTTTAATTTCAATGAGAACTCAATCCTTTTCATGTTTAGAGAGTTTTAAAAGGGACAAAAATAAAAATCCACAAGTTCTTTTTCATAAGTTTGTCTCTCAAGTCTGAAAAAGCGTAAAATAATGCAAGAGAGAACCTATTGACCATGTTTGGTCAATGTATTCCCTTTTCGTAAATAATCTATCTCAGTCTGAAAAAGGGTTAAACTTATAGTGAGTAGATGTTGTTTCCAATCTGTTAATGAGCTGAAAAGGACCAGTGCTTGGCAATATTTTCATATTTTGAGAGTCTAAAAATAGCTTAAAGAGGACTCCAGGGGGGTTCATTTTTCAATGTTTAACAGATCTCGAAAAAGAGATAAAAGTATGCTCCGTGGTAAAAGTACAATTCATTATCATGCACATCAAATTCATTGTATCAACTATAAATCTGTTCAAAGCAACACCAAACAGATTAAAAATACCTGTTACATTGGTAAAAATGGGTAAAAACTATAGTTTATTCATTAAATTACATGGAATAACCATAAAACAAGAATTTACCAAGTCATTTTTACCATTTGATGTTTACCATTTAGTTTTGTGCTCTGAGCTAGTTTTTTACCTCAAACATCAGCAAATGATTGCGAGAGATTATGTGGATCATTTTCCGTGCCATCAGGACCAGGTAGGAGATCTACCTTTTCTCTTCCCTTTAAGTGCATTCTTTAATAGTTTCAGTCAATTTTTTTACATTTTTGGGGTCATTAGGGTAAATATACTTCGCCCTAGGATCTGTGCAGCCTATCACATCGAAAACTGTGTTGTAGTGCACCCAAACATAAGGGTACTTACTCTGCAGCACACTATCTCTAAGCCTAGGCTACGTTGGGCACATTTGATGACTTTGTTTATCCTGTTTTACCCAAAAATCC
This sequence comes from Pinus taeda, assembly GCA_000404065.3. Classification (NCBI taxonomy): domain Eukaryota; kingdom Viridiplantae; phylum Streptophyta; class Pinopsida; order Pinales; family Pinaceae; genus Pinus; species Pinus taeda. The sequence continues at coordinate 75,331 of APFE031409699.1, read as the reverse complement.
TTCAAATTTTTGCATGAAATGGATCCTAACTAAGATTATGGTTTGATTGCAGGCTTTGATCAGATTATAATGACTATTACTTGGCAAGAAAGAGAGCATGAAGAACATGATATGGTTTCCCTTAATGATCCGAGTATAGTTGAGTCTCTCAAAGATTGTGGGTTTCTCAAATACTTTAGGTTGTCCAAGATGAGGCAACAACTAGAACTATTGTAGCACCTAGTTCATTCATGGGATCCAATGGATCAGGATTTTCACATATGAGGCAAAGTGATTCCTTTTTTGATCGATGATGTTTACTTCCTTACAGGGTTGTCGAGATGTGGTGCCCCATATCTCTTTCGGGTTCTGCACGTGGGGGTGAATCAGTGAGGGACTGTATTCAACATATCTATAGGCTAGGTACACAACCTAGCAAGGATAGGAAGATTAACATTAGGTATGTTCGTGATTTTCCTTTTCGAACAATCCTTTTCACTATCATAAAGTTGGCAGGTAGTGCGGCACTTCATCTGGCGAATAGATCATATATGCAGTTTGCACTTGAGTGCCTTGAGCCAACTACATTCAACTGGTGTGAGGTAGTTCTCTGTTTGATGAAAGAGTAGTTGACTAAGGAAAAGAGCAGTAAGATGAAGAATTTTAGCTATGGTTTGATCTTGATTGCCTTTACCTTAGAGATAATTCCATTGATGCAACCTCGGTATGCGGCACTGAGTTTGACTATTCCTAGAGATCCACGGGTGCAGAGATGGGTTGAGTTGATGGGTTGACATGCTGGCCAATTGTGAATCTCATTTCCTCCTGCATTCTTTAGTTGGTTGACTCGAAAATTCCTTGTCATCGAGGAGCATCTGTATGCGGGGATGGACTTTCGTGGAGATCCAGATTTGAGGTTACCAGTGGGTGCCCAATGGGGTGCTATAGGTAAACTGTTTTTGACCAAATGTTTTTTTATTTTTAAGTTTCTACATGTTTTTGTGCTTTTAATGTTTCCAAGACTAAACTAAAAATGTACTCATGCATGTAGATGTTGGTATAGTTCAACCGATGGGTCATCAATAGGAGGCAGTTGAAATAGTGCAGAGAAATGTTGGTAGAGGAGTTCTCTAGGATTTCCTGACACTAGCAGAGTTGCAGGATCACATAGAGTGGTTAACCCTTGATATTCCAGATATCTGGATCGAGGAGTTACTGATGAGGCTGCAATCCCACACTATTGGTGTTCCTAGCCATTGGATGAGGCTATTGCGCATGATAACTCAGTTTGTGACATGTTATCATGAGCATCACTAGGTTTACTAGGATTGTTTCCTTGATGAATTTTGAATTTCGAGGTCTGATGACCAACATGTCTTGGACACAAATTTTGTAAAAACTTTTAAAACATCTATCTATTTTTTTTTTTTTTTATATGGCTATGTGAAATCCTATTCAACTATTGACGTGAATTGAAAATTTTACTTTTACATGTGTCACAAATGTCTGTTTAACACATAGTTCACTAATGAATTAGTTAATGTGTTAAATTTCCTGGAAATGTGTTGATATTTCATGTAATCAAAATTTCTTTCCAAGATACAAACTCTAAGGAACATACGATAAATTGTTGGATTTTTGACCATATAAAAATTTGTTAGTTGTAGTATGACAAGTTGTGAGTCCAACCTAATGATGATTCGGTGAATGCCAAGCAAAATGGCATTAGAGAGGAGTTTGATCAATGCGCTATACTCAACGATATTGTTCGTAGAATGACTGATACAAATCTCTTGAAAACTCACTAGCTCACCACTTGGAGCGAATATGGCCCATGCTATAGAAGATAGGTTCTGTGTGCTACAACTAGTACCATCGGCATAACCAAAAAATGGTTCCAAAGTTTCTGACATCTACAACAAATTCAAAACCGATTACTTAACTACATAAAAACCCTAAAAGTCAAACTGAGACACACACATGTAAACAAAGCATATATACAATGCTTATTACTACACAAAATCAGGCATAGTAACATTTCAAATACAACCCGTTACGGGGCTACAACAATGGAATCCCATCATAATCAAGTAAGTCATAAGAACCTTTTGCGAAAACATGCTTGAAAATATAGGGGCCGATACATAATGGTTCGAATTTCCTTGCTCCTATTTTATTAGTTTCATGATCATAAAGCAAGACCAAGTCTCCTTTTGAGAAAATGTGAGGTTTGAAATTTCAGTCATATTGCGCCTTTATCCATTTCTTATGTGCTTCGTTAGCCAGTTCAACTTCACAGCAAGTTTCATCTAGATGGATGAGCTCTAAGAAACATGCTTGTTCATCATCAGTGTTGGGTAACAGGTCAATCATGAGTTTCAATGATGAAATTTCACATTGTATAGGAAAGATTGCCTCTAGAGCGTACACCAATTGAAAAGTTGTGAATCCGGTTGCATTTCTCACCGAGGTTCGGTAAGCTCACAAATCTAAGTAGAGGATTAAATGCCAATTCCGTTTATGAACTGCTATCATACGTTGGAGCATTTGCTTAAGGATTTTGTTGATAGCCTCAACTTGTGCATTAACTTGCGGATAATAAGGAGTAGAGCTATCATGTGAAATTCCTAACGTGGCAGTCAATTCAGTCATCATATGGTTACGAAAATGTGACCCGTGATCAGTAACTATAGCTTGTGGTACACCAAATCGTGCAACCACATGGTTGAAGAAAAAAAGAGCATCTGTCTCACCACTGTTGTTTAATGTAGGCATGGCCTCAACCCATTTCATAAAATAGTCCATGGCGACAATTATATACCCATGCCCCTTGAACAAGGGAGGGTTACATGTCATAAAATCGATGCCCCATTTTGAAAATGGTCCAACAACAATGATAGGATGCAATGGTGCAAGTGGTAATCATGTTTTTCGGTCAAAAATATGGCATGCATGACAACTTGTAACAACAATAATGCATTCATTGAATATAGTCTTCTAGAAGTAACCAACACGTAGAATCTTTTGTGAGATATCATAACTAGATAAGTGTCCACCACAAGCACCAGAATGGCAATAATTCAAATATTTCTTGGCTTCCTCATGAGTGAGGCACCTCTGTAAAATAGTATCGATACCATGATGGTAAAGAATGTCGCCAATGATCAGATAATCTTTGGCTTGGTAACGAATATGTCGTTGTTGTGAGCAAGAGGTATTAGGCCAGAAAGTTTGGGTCCAGAGATAGATCAGTATATCTCCATACCATGGGTCAAATGATGAAATCAGGAATAAAGACTTATCTAGAATTGACGGTTCTGTTGTTGAATAGATATCAGTTGAGGGAAGGTCGCAATGAAGCTTGGCGAAGACTAGAGATTTCTTTGATTTGGATTTGATGAATTCCAAATCAAATTCCTAAAAAATGACGATCCATTTCTAGTACTTGCCCCCCAGCAATTGACGTGACAGAATGTATGTCATAGGGTTGCAATCTGAAATGATAGTGGTCTTTCGGAGCAGGATATAGTGGCGAAATATTTGTATAGCTTGAACAGTAGCCAAAACTAAATTTTGACATAAGAGTACTGAATTTCCGTATCATTGAGATTGCAACTCAAATAATATATCGGATGTTTAGTCCCTTCTTCTTCTTGGACTAAAACCATAGAAATGGTTGTATCTACAGCTGCGAGATACAGGAAATAGTTTTTTGATAATTAGGGGCATACATTAATGATGCTCGAATCAGGGTATCTTTAAAAGCATCAAAGGAATCTTGCACAACTTGATCCCATTAGAAGGGTATCCCATTTTTCAAAAGACTAGTGAATCCTTTAGCCAACTCAGCGTAGTTGGGAATGAACCTCCTTAGAAAGTTAGCCTTCCCTTGGAGTCTCTGTAACTGCAATAAATTGGAAGGTGGAGGTAGATCAAGAATTGCCTTAACCTTCAAAGGGTCGAGTCAAATTCCTTCTTTAGACACTATGAGACCAAGAAAATGACCAGAACCAACAAAAAACACACATTTATGTGGATTGATTGAATTTTGTAGTGTCGGCACCGTAAAAATATAGCTCTCATATGGTGTGGGTCATCAACCCGTTTTTGTGAATGAGTGGGGAAATTTTCTAGATAAGGTTGAACAATGTGTTAGATGTCATTGAAGGCATAATTCATTGCCCTCTGAAAAGTTTCCCCAACATTCTTCAAACTAAAAGAGAGTTTCCTATATGCGAATGTGCCCTGGGGAAAAATAAAAGTAGTTTTATATTGGTCTTCTGGGCGGCTATTGATCTTATTATAGCTGGAAAAACTATCCATAAATGAGAATATTTCACATTCGACATAGTCATCAATTATCTGGTTGACGAAGGGAGTGGGATAGATGTATTTTGGACAAGTGTTATCAACATCCCTATAATCAACACACACTCGTATTGTTCCTTGTTTCTTCATGACTAGAACAAGATTGGAAACCAAATCAGTAAGAGGAACAGGGTAAACGAAACCAACATGCAAAAGCTTTTCAATTTCTTCTTTTATGGCATCAGCCTTCTTTGGATGAATAGGATAGAGGCATTTTTGTACCAGTTTGACATTAGGATACATTTTAATTTCATGTTCAACAATACTAGAATCAATTCCTGGAATTTCCTCATATTACCAGGCAAATATGTCGTGAAATTCACAGAAAAGAGCATGGTAAGTTTCAAGTTCAGATGGAGAACAAGATTTGCCAACATGAATGTTCTCTGCAATTCCAGTTTTGGTCGAAATGTCGATAGAAATGGTTTCTTCGATATTTGACAAGTTTCGTTTAGAATTGACTGTCTCTATAAATATGGAATTCGAAAGTAAATCAACAATTGAAAGGTTATTTGGTTAATTTGAAACAACTTCTCTGTGATCTGGAAGATGGGATCGATGATGATAATATTTTTTCTGACTTAGTTACCGAAGAATCCACAATAAGAACCATTTTTTGCCAATGTTTCAAATCCCAACCGGGATCCATCATCAGGACCAATTGAATGCTTGATAGAAGAAGAGTTGATTTGAGAGATAAATAGTAAAGGGAGAAATTTAAGATGAAGGTCGGCTATTACTTTTTTCTTAGATGAGAGGTCGGCCAATTTCATTTATTTATTAGTTAAATTAATTTTTTTTTGATAATTAGTATTAATAAAATTAAAATTATTAATATAATTTAGAATATATATATTTATATTATTATTATTAATATAAATTATAATTATAATTATTATTAACATAAATTAGAATTATTATTATTATTAATATTAATAATAAGAATAATAATTTTTATTATTGTTAATATAATAATTAATACTAATAATTAGTATTCATAATATTAGTAAAATATTCAGTGAACAAGATTATTCAAAGCATTTACACATTGTTCAACCTTATCTAGAAAATTCCCCTACTCATTCACAAAAACGGGTTGATGACCCACACCATATGAGAGCTATATTTTTACGGTGCCGACACTACAAAATTCAATCAATCCACATAAATGTGTGTTTTTTGTTGGTTCTGGTCATTTTCTTGGTCTCATAGTGTCTAAAGAAGGAATTTGACTCAACCCTTTGAAGGTTAAGGAAATTCTTGATCTACCTCCACCTTCCAATTTATTGCAGTTACAGAGACTCCAAGGGAAGGCTAACTTTCTAAGGAGGTTCATTCCCAACTACGCTGAAATGGCTAAAGGATTCACTAGTATTTTGAAAAAGGGGATACCCTTCTAATGGGATTAGGTTGTGCAAGCTTCCTTTGATGCTTTTAAAGATACCCTGGTTCGAGCATCATTAATGTATTCCCCTAATTATCAAAAAATTATTTCCTGTATCTCGCAGCTGTAGATACAACCATTTCTATGGTTTTAGTCCAAGAAGGAGAAGGGACTGAACATCCGATATATTATTTGAGTCGCAATCTCAATGATAGGGAAATTCAGTACTCTTATGTCAAATTTAGTTTTGGCTACTTTTCAAGCTATACAAAGATTTTGCCACTATATCCTGCTCCGAAAGACCACTATCATTTCAGATTGCAACCCAATGACATACATTCTGTCACGTCAATTTCTGGGGGGCAAGTACTAGAAATGGATCGTCATTTTGTAGGAATTTGATTTGGAATTCATCAAATCCAAATCAAAGAAATCTCTAGTCTTCGCCAAGCTTCATTGCGACCTTCCCTCAAATGATATTTATTCAACAACAGAACCATCAATTCTAGATAAGTCTTTATGCCTGATTTCATCATCTTACCCATGGTATGGAGATATACTGATCTATCTCTTGACCCAAAATTTCTGGCCTAATACCTCTTGCTCACAACAATGACATATTCATTACCAAGCCAAAGATTATCTGATCATTGGCGACATTCTTTACCGTCATGGTATTGATACTATTTTACAGAGGTGCCTCACTCATGAGGAAGCCAAGAAATATTTGAATTATTGCCATTCTGGTGCTTGTGGTGGACACTTATCTAGTTATGCTATCTCACAAAAGATTCTACATGTTGGTTACTTCTAGAAAACTATATTCAATGAATGCAATATTGTTGTTAGAAGTTTTCATGCATGCCATATTTTTGACCGAAAAACATGATTACCACTTGCACCATTGCATCCTATCATCATTGTTGGACCATTTTCAAAATGGGGCATCGATTTTATGACATGTAACCCTACCTTGTTCAAGGGGCATGGGTATATAATTGTTGCCATGGACTATTTTATGAAATGGGTTGAGGCCATGCCTACATTAAACAACAATGGTGAGACGGATGCTCTTTTTTTCTTCAACCATGTGGTTGCACGATTTGGTGTACCACAAGCTATAGTTACTGATCACGGGTCACATTTTCGTAACCATATGATGACTGAATTGACTGACAAGTTAGGACTTTCACATGATAGCTCTACTCCTTATTATCCGCAAGTTAATGCACAAGTTGAGGCTATCAACAAAATCCTTAAGAAAATTCTCCAATGTATGATAACAGTTCATAAACGGAATTGGCATTTAATCTTGTACTTGGCTTTGTGAGCTTATCGAACCTTGGTGAGAAATGCAACCAGATTCACAACTTTTCAATTGGTGTCCGCTCTAGAGGCAATCTTTCCTATACAATGTGAAATTTCATCATTAAAACTCATGATTGACCTGTTACCCAACACTTTTGATGAAGAAGCATGTTTCTTAGAGCTCATCCATCTAGATGAAACTTGCCATGAAGTTGAACTGGCTAACGAAGCACATAAGAAATGGATAAAGGCACAATATGACTGAAATGTCAAGCCTCACATTTTCTCAGAAGGAGACTTGGTCTTGCTTTATGATCATGAAGCTAATAAAATAGGAGAAAGGAAAGTCGAACCATTATATATCGACCCCTATATTTTCAAGCATGTTTTGGCAAAAGGTTCTTATGAGTTACTTGATTATGATGGGATTCCATTGTTGCAGCCCTGTAATGGGTTGTATTTGAAATGTTACTATGCCTGATTTTGCGTAGTAATAAGCATTGTATATATGCTTTGTTTACATGTGTGTGTGTCAGTTTGACTTTTATAGTTTTTATGTTGTTAAGTAATTCGTTTTGAATTTGTTGTAGATGTCAGAATCTTTGGAACCATTTTTTGGTTATGCTGATGGTGCTAGTTGTAGCAAACAAAACCTATCTTCTGCAGCATGGGCCATATTTGCTCCAAGTGGCGAGCTAGTGAGTTTTCAAGGGATTTGTATCAGTCATTTTACGAACAATATCGCTGAGTATAGCACATTGATCAAACTCCTCTCTAATACCATTTTGCTTGGCATTCGCCGAATCATCATTAGGTTGGACTCACAACTTCTCATACTACAACTAACAAATTTTTATATGGTCAAAAATCCAACAATTTATTGTATGTTCCTTAGAGTTTGTATCTTGGAAAGAAATTTTGATTACATGAAATATCAACACATTTCCAGGAACTTTAACACATTAACTAATTCATTAGTGAACTATGTGTTAAACAGACATTTGTGACACATGTAAAAGTAAAATTTTCAATTCACATCAATAGTTGAATAGGATTTCACATAGCCAAAAAAAAAAAAAATATAATATATATATATATATATATATATATATATATATATATATATGAGAGAAAATAATAAATAAATAAATAAATAAATAAATAAATAAAAATAAAATAAAAATAAATAAATAAAAATAAAAAAATAGATAGATGTTTTAAAAGTTTTTACAAAATTTGTGTCCAAGACATGTTGGTCATCAGACCTCGAAAGTCAAAATTCATAAAGAAAAAATCATGGTAAACCTAATGATGCTCATGATAACATGTCACAAACTGAGCTATCATGCGCAATAGCCTCATCTAATGGCTAGGAACACCAATAGTGTGGGATTGCAGCCTCATCACTAACTCCTCGATCCAGATATCTAGAATATCGAGGGTTAACCACTCTATGTGATCCTGCAACTCTGCCAGTGTTAGGAAATCCTAGAGAACTTCTCTACCAACATTTCTCCGCACTGGTTCACCCGCCTCCTATTGATGACCCATAGCTTGAATAGTACCAACATCTACATGCATGAGTACATTTTTAGTTTAGTCTTGGAAACATTAAAAGCACAAAAACATGTAGAAACTTAAAATTAAAAAAACATTTGGTCAAAAACAGTTTACCTATAGCAACCCATTGGGCACCCACTGGTAACCTCAAATCTGGATCTCCACGAAAGTCCATCCGCGCATACGGATGCTCCTCGATGACAAGGCATTGTCTACTCAACCAACTAAAGAATGCAGGAGGAAATGAGATTGACAATTGGCCAACATGTCAACCCATCAACTCAACCCATCTCTGCACCCGTGGATCTCTAGGACTAGTCAAACTCAGTGCCACATACTAAGGTTGCATCAATGGAATTATCTCTAAGGTAAAGGCAATCAAGATCGAACCATAGCTAAAATTCTTCATCTTAGTGCTCTTTTCCTTGGTCAGCTGCTCTTTCATCAAACAGAGAACTACCTCACACCAGTTGAATGTAGTTGGCTCAAGGCACTCAAGTGTAAACTGCATATATGATCTATTCGCCAGATGAAGTGTCGCACTACCTGCCAACTTTATGATAGTGAAAAGGATTGTTCGAAAAGGAAAATCATGAACATACCTAATGTTAATCTTCCTATCCTTGCTAGGTTGTGTACCTAGCCTATAGATATGTTGAATGTAGTCCCTCACTGATTCACCCCCACAACTAGATATTTCTTTGATTTGGATTTGACGAATTCCAAATCAAATTCCTACAAAATGACGATCCATTTTTAGTACTTGCCCCCCAGGAACTGACGTGACAGAATGTATGTCATAGGGTTGCAATCTGAAATGATAGTGGTCTTTCGAAGCAGGATATAGTGGCGAAATCTTTGTACAGCTTGAACAGTAGCCAAAACTAAATTTTGACATAAGAGTACTGAATTTCCATATCATTGAGATTGCGACATAAATAATATATCGGATGTTCAGTCCCTTCTTCTTCTTGGAATAAAACCATAGAAATGGTTGTATCTACAGCTGCGAGATACATAAAATAGTTTTTTGATAATTAGGGGCATACATTAATGATGCTCGAATCAAAGTATCTTTAAAAGCATCAAAGGAAGCTTGCACAACCTGATCCCATTAGAAGGGTATCCCCTTTTTCAAAAGACTAGTGAATCCTTTAGCCATTTTAGCGTAGTTGGGAATGAACCTCCTTAGAAAGTTAGCCTTCCCTTGGAGTCTCTGTAACTACAATAAATTGGAAGGTGGAGATAGATCAAGAATTGCCTTAACCTTCAAAGGGTCGAGTCAAATTCCTTCTTTAGACACTATGAGACCAAGAAAATGACCAGAACCAACAAAAAACACACATTTATGTGGATTGATTGAATTTTGTAGTGTCGGCAATGTAAAAATATAGTTCTCATATGGTGTGGGTCATCAACCCGTTTTTGTGAATGAGTAGGGAAATTTTCTAGATAAAGTTGAACAATGTGTAAAGGCTTTGAATAATCTTGTTCACTGAATACTAATCTTGTTCACTGAATATTTTACTAATATTATGAATACTAATTATTAATATTAATTATTATATTAATAATAATAAAAATTATTATTCTTATTATTCAGTGAACAAGATTATTCAAGATTATTCATAATATTAGCATTCAGAGGAATCAATTAGTAAATAGGTAATAACAATTCTAATTTATAAAAATCTATAACAATTTATTTTAATAAATTTAATTAATATATATTTAATACTAATTATTATATTAATTATTACATTAATAATAATAAAAAAGTATTATCTTATTTTTAATAATATTAATATTAATACCAATATACCAAGATCAATATTATTAATACTAATTAATAACAATATAATAATAATAATATAATAATAATTATTATTATTATTATTATTTACAATTAATATTAATAATAATTTATTATAATGAGAGGAATCAAATTAGTATAATATGTTAATAATAATCTAATTTTAAACAATCTATAACATTTTATTAATTATTTTAATATATTAATAGTAATTATTAGTATTATCATTATATTAATAATATAAAAATATTATTCTTTATGAATAATATTATTAATATTAATAATTATTAATAATTACCATCTATAAACAATTTATATTAATATTTTTAATAGTATGAATACTAATTATTAGTATTAATTATTATATTATAATAATATAAAAAAATTATTATTCTTATTAATAATAATAATAATAATAATAATAAAATTTATATTAATAATATAAATATAAATAATAATAATTCTTAAAATATATTAATAATTTTAATTTTATTATACTAATATTAAAAAAAAAATTTATTAATAATTAATAAATAATGAAATTGGCTGACCTCTCATCTAAGAAAAAAGTAACAACCGACCTTTATCCTAAGTTTCTCCCTTTACTATTTATCTCTCAAATCAGCTCTTCTTCTCTCAAGCATTCAATTGGTCCTGATGATGGATCCCAGTTGGGATTTGAAATGTTGGCAAAAAATGGTTCTTACTATGGATTCTCTGGTAACTAAGTCAGAAGAAATAAGCCACAGAGCTCTAAAATCCAGGATGATAATATTCCCATGGTTCTTCTTCTATCATCATTGATTGGATGATTCCTTCATCAGTAGAAGATGTAGGTGAAAAAGGATCAGCTGAAGTAACATATTCTAATGAATGATCAACCCATACAATTGGTGATAATGGATTTGGGTTTGCGCACAAGCCAAAAAGATTGATTGCTATGCAAGCTCAATGGGGATTAGCAACATGATTTCATGATTCATATCATCTTTAGAATTGTTTGGAATCTTCCATGAATCAGATGAAGTGGAAGATATCATGTTGCGAGTCTCAACTTTTTCCACTTCTTCCATTTGCGATGGTGGCGGTGGCGAAAAAGTACCCATTAGGGAAGGACCTTTAAAGGACCTACTCCAACATTCTAAAGAGATATTGGGGGTCCGTGAACTAATGGAATGATTCCAGTAGCCTGTGAAATAGAGGCAAAGTAGCCAAGCTGATCAATTACTGTGATTCCGCCTTTATGAGGGAAAGCGATCATACGAAAGTATGTCAAAACCATAGTAGCCATAGCATAAACCTAATGTCTTCCTAGAAAAATGTTGTAGTCAAGGGGTCCATCAACGACCTAAACTTCAAAAGTTATAGTTTTTCCCCCTAGTTCAATCTGCAAGTTAGTTAAAATTCGACAAGGCGTATAAGTGTGACCGTCAAAAGCTTTTAAAGTTGTAGGTGACCATGACAAAGGCGAGGAGCCAAGTGTTTTCGGGCAACTCATCGACATGATACAATTAGAAGCACCCTCATCAATGATGGTTCAGTGAACAATATTATTCAATTACTTGGATTAGGAAAGCTAATTGAGCTGGTAATTGTGGTGTATATCCCGCATGGTTGAAAACAACAAGATTAGAATCCATTGGATCAATTCCACCAATTGCTGACAATAAAGCCTGCTTTTGGGAGGGACAATTTTGAAGCACCTCAAGCGTCGACATAGCAGAAGGTGACTGAGCCAGATCTTATACTATGTTATAGTTTTGCGCCGCTTGAGTTCGAGGGTTGAATGTAGACTTATGTACAACTCCTTTAGGCAGTGTTATTGCTAACTTTAGTGTAGTAGGTGGTGGAATAGGATCAGACGAAGTTGGAGTCGAAGGATTTGATTGATATAAAGCCTGGTTATTCGACGACGACAATGGATTACCATAATCTTTACTTCATGTTGACACCAAAACATCAATTTTAGGCTTAGAGGCAGATAGCATAAGAATTTGGGAAGTGGAAGCATGATTTGTAGCAACCAAATGAGTCTACGATTTAGAAAAGGATCTGTTAATACCGTGTATGCACTTGAAGTCTTAAGAAGTTTTGAGACTTCAAAGCGGTGAGGACAGTCTCGTGTAAAATGATCCTCGTTACAAATCAAACAAGGATAACAAGGTTTCCTAGCTGGAGAAGAAGAATCAAATGATTTCTCTTGAGGGGGAGGGTTTTGTTTCTTTTTAGCTTTCCCCTTCTTCTTGCTTCTAGGTTTCTTTTCATTCTTTCCTTTGTTAGCTGACACGACATTTATTTCAGAAGCATGAGTGTTATCATATGCAGTAGAAGTTTGGTTGGAAATAGCAAGTGTTTGACCAGATGGTCTACCTGTTTTTTGTGTGCTCGAAGAACCAATCACACCATCACCAACATGAGAGTCCTTACTCGATGGGGGTGGAGGAACAGTAAAAGCTGGTCTGGGTGCATTTGGAATTTTATCATAGAGCGTGCCAAACTGAGTGTAAATCAAATATAAATGTTGGGCACAAGAAATTACTTGCTCTTTAGTGAAAACTCATCCTTTAGCCACATCCTTAGTGATAGATGGCAACAAGGATTTTATAGACCAATAAGCTAAAAGCTAATCAGGAACATAAGCTTTGACCATTCGATGATGACGACGCCACTCATGAATATGATCAAAGATGTGAGTAGAAGTAGTTTGTTTAAAGTTGCTCAATATTTCTGTTCCAGTTTCATATCGTATGGGTAACTGGAAGTGGGTTAAAAACGTGGTAGCTAAGGATGTAAAGTTATCAAAAGAATCTCGTGGTAACTCAATGTACCACTTTGCAACCAGACCAATAAGTGTTCATTAGAAAAGACGTAGTCTAACTGAATCATCATTCAGGGAGTTTGATGAACACCATAAATGAAAAGTCATGACATGGATGGATGGGTCTTCTCTAGGGTTTCCATTGAATTTCAGAATATTAGAAGGCAATTTATGAGGAATCACTGGCCACCAAGGTGCATAAAGAATTGGATCATTGGTAAGCCAATTTAGATCTCGTAATTCAAGTGTTGCAACAAAAGTCAACTGTTTATTGAGGTCAGGTTGAGCGTAACTAGGGTAAGATGGAATTCCCTGGGAAATAGGCCTTTGTATAACAGCATAAGGCATCTGTTGCTGGTAACCTTGATAAGGTTAAGTTTGTTGAGCAAATCCGGTATAAGGTGGTTGTTGAGCACCAAGATAAATTTTTTGTTGTCCAAACCCAACATAGGCATGTTTACCAGGATCTGGGTAAACTTGTTGTTGACCAAACCCAACATAGGCTTCTCCACCAAGTCCAAGATGGTATTGCTAGAATTGCTGCTATTGATATTGTGGTTGCCATGGTTGTTGATTTAACAGTTATTTCCCACCATTGTAAGCTTGATCAGGTTGTGAATACACTAAACCAGTGTAAGTTTGAGTCATTCTAGTAAAAGGTAATCTGGCCTGAGTTTGTTGGACTCCAGGCACAAACAGTTGCTGTAAAACTGCTTGAGAAGGCTAAATGTGTAAACCTGAAACTTGGGGGTTTGAGGTTGAAGGACTAGCTTGCACAGGTTGAGATACAACTAACTAAGCTTGCAACTGTGGTAAAGTTGTAACAACAGGCGTAGTGGGTATGGATGAGATAGATTTCATAGGTTTTGATGGATACATAAGTCTTGGTTGAATGGGCATTGTTGGTTGCCACTAACAAACAATCATTTCAAGCTGACCTAAATACAACGACATATTGCCATATGGTTGCCCCACAGAAAATGGAGGATAAGGAGATTGTGCATATTGTTCTCTGTATGGGGGTAATCCAGTGTAAAGCGGATACATTGGATGGTAACTAGATGAACCAGCTTGATATTGACTTGATGGGTCAAGCTGTTCAGTATCTATTAATGAAGAACCAGATAAAATTCCTGTAGAGGACATGGGTGAAGACCATGGACTAGAAGCAACACCTGAGTGGGTTCCAGATTTTTTATTGATAACCTGGTGGGACAGACAGAAAACCATACAAATGTGACTCAGGAGTTGTGGTAAACATCGAAGAAGTAGTGACAGAAGATTCTTTCACAGCTATAATAGATGGTACAGTCTGGGATGTTGAATCTGTTGGAAATAATACTGAGAGGGGGGGGGGGGGTGAATCAATATTATCAAATCAATATAAATTTTTCATTTCCATATTCAGATTCATATACGCTACTTCAGTTAAGGAAAACCACATGCATATGCAATTGTGTGTAATGCAACAAGCGTATATCCAGTAAACTTATAATTCAGTTAGTTTATTCTTAGTGAGTGTATCAGAACATTATTAACCATATGAACAGTAAAGTAGAACAGATCATCACACATAAGCAACACACATGAACACCATGATATAAGGTGGAAACCCATTGTGGGTGAAAACCACCTATTGCAATTCGTTTCTATCTTCCTTTAATAAGAAACTTCTTTTTACAATATTTATGTGCTGGAGCAGTCTTATACCAGTACGTAGGCTTCTACCTGCAGAAGGCTACAACCTTCTCTCTTTCTCCAGTTTCTTCTGGAAGGGAGCTACAACCCCCTTAGCTTTTGTACTATTTGATCCATTTACTAGTACGTAGGCATCGACCTACTGAAGGCTCCAACATTCAGTCATTTTCCAACTGCACCTGGAAGGGAGCTACAACCCCCTGGCTCTTGTACTAACTGATATGTTTACCAGTATGCAGGTGCCGACCTACAGAACTCTACGATCTTCTCTCCTCCTTCAGGGACTACGTTTCATAAATTTTCAGACTGGATACTCCTGAAGCACAACACCATAATCTGAAGGCCATGTTTCATCCAATTTTCATACTAGACCCATCAACAATACTGAAGCACAAAATTAATCATCACTTCAATACACCCATCAACTACACCTGCATCATCAATCTTTGAATCACCCAATACTGAAACATTGAAACCTTTTCAACAACGCAGTCACCAGAACACAGAACAGACAATAGAACTCTTCAACAATAACCAGATCCAACTGCAACTTCAAATATCATATCTCATAATGTATACACTACTATGATGAACCAAACTGGCGTACATACGCTCTTTCACCAAAGCCAACCCATGTACAGATCTGCAAATATTTACTCATAACTTCGCAGCTGTTCCAGACATCAGCCATACCCAAATCATAACATTCATACAATAAAACATGCATCAGTAATTCAGATCTAGTCTTTCCATAATCAAGCCATATAATGAGAAACATTCCAAGCCTTAAGATCCTGATCCATCGTTCATCATCATCCACATGAGTGCATCCTTGGTTCAGATCAAGCAAAGCATCATAAACCCATAACTAGCATATCAGATATTCATCACTTCCTCACTTCCTCCTTGGCCTAATGATCTTCTCCTTATATAGGTTCAGGCCTCTCTCAATACCATGGTCCAAAACCATATAGAACTAATACCTTGGACCCAATACATGGGGTCAACACTTCGGACCAAATACCATGGACCAAATACCATGGACCAAAACTTAGTTTTCCGACATGTACGCGCCTTTCCTTCTGTGAACCTGCGTGTGTACGTATACGCGTATTCTATTTTGCTCATCCAAGTGTATACACTCTTTCATCAAGGTTAACCTGCGTATGCCTCTCTCTTGACCTGTTGTACATGATCTATCATCTGATTGAGTTTCCACCTGTATCATACCTCTGAGTGAGTTTCCATCAAGGACAACACCTGTATCATAATGCCAACAGAATCTACCATAGTCAAATGTCATAATAAATTTCCTAACGAATCAACAGGTATCTGAAAGTAATCCGGATCAAAAGGAGCATTCAAATGAGGAGTGAGAGGATAAATATAAAGTCCAGGTCCAAAACGAACTGTAGTTCTGGGTGTTTCTTCCTCAAGTTCCTCTTTAATCGAAATCAAACCAGGTGGAAGAATTTCACCATCAGGTCCATAATAGATTTTCTGTATTTGATCCTAAGGTAAATGGGAAGTCTCGATAGTTACGGATGTCTGAGGATGAACTAGTCGATCGTCTTTCCGTATGGTTACAAGTTCTGATTGTTTAACTTCAAGATCCAAGTGTTGTGGTAAAAGAGCAATAGGTTCAAGTTGGACTTCTTGAACAACTTCTAGTTCAGAAGTAACTTCTGGTTGAATGGTGACAAGTTTAGGATCAACTTCTGGTTGAACAAATTCATGTTCAGAAGTAATTTCTTGTTGAACAACTTTGGGTTGAGAATCAACTTCTTGTTGGACAACTTGGGTTACCGTTTCACTAGGTTCACTTCTAGTGTCCTCAGGTAATTGTGAAGATTCCACTTTTGTAACAGATGTACCAGTAATTGTAGGAGTAGTTGGAGTCACAACACTTACTAGTATAGGTGTTTCTAGTAATTCAGATGAAGAACTAGAAGTTTATGATGTACTGGATTCAATCAAATGAGATCGCTTTTGCCGTCTAGGTGTAGCTTTAGGGGGTAAAGGCGGTTTACTTGTTGTCCTCTACGAACGACGAGGTAAGGGTTGATGTTCCTCCATGATTATTGATTGATTTTATTACAAAAAGAAATAAACAAAAAGAGGGTAATCTAGGCAAAAGGATTACCAAGCAACTGTGAACTGCAATATACTGCCTCAGTAAACCAAGGACTTAACATATGTGCAGGCAATCTCCCCGAATTTTTTGTTCAGTGTATCACAATGTACAAGGTGGCTAACTCAATAACCTAAGGATGGATAGAAACCTAATGTAGTCCTCCCATATATAATTGAAATTATGTGGAGGCCCAATCCATGTTAGCGCTGTCTAATGTGAAACTGCACAGTGAGAGCATTCATTTATACTTTTTGTACTATAACACTGCCCTATATACCCAAAGGTACATGGACAAGCTATGATATACTTAAGTATGTGGAATGAAGTATCACACTCAAAATGAATCATAAAAAGGTAACAACAACTGCTATGTTTTACGATGCTAGAACACATCTCTAACCTAGAACCTCTAAATTTTATTTATTAGGTGACAATGCTCCATTAGGTTAATTAAGATAACTTTTAAGTTGATCCTGATTAAGAATTTTTTTTTCAAGTTTCACCACGTAATGTCTTGAAATTCCTAGAATGCAACTATAATGAGAAACATTCTTTCATTTGATTTTGAACAATGAAAACCTTAACTACAAGGGATAGAGAAATCAGAATGTTTGATCAAAGAACAAAGAGCACATCTAATGAAATTTCCCCAAACTATTCCTATAAGCACACACAAAACCTCTATTTTCATAATGAAACTTTTTCTTTTCAATTCCCTTAATGTTGAGATGAACAAAAGGAAACTCATGCACATAAAACCAATCAATCGTTTTGCAAGAAACGAAGACTTTATGACAGTTCCATTTTGAAAGAAATGAAGACTTTTACAACACTTTCTTTTCAACAAAGATTAATCGACTATAAGGTAACTTTGACAATGAATTGATCATGATAAAGAAATCATTTAAGAAATACTAAACAATAAAGTCCGAAGTAGGTCTAGGAAGAGAAATACAAGTTGATTTTAGAACCACAACCATCATTAATGTTTCAGCAAACAACAAGAGAAGAAAATTTGGAAAAAGTAGACCAAAGGTAGGTTTTTTAGCCTAAGAGGGATCAACGTAGGCCAAAGAGGGAGATTGAACTACAAAGTAATGTATCTAAGGTAGGGGCTACTCTGTAGCACACTGTGTCAAAACAAACACTGCACTGGTGCCAGAGAGTCAATTCAAGGGACATTCAAGCACAATTTTCACTAAAAACACTTCAAGAAGACTGAAACAAGATCATTAAAGCTAAGAAAGGTCTACTAGGGTGTAATATGGTGAGGGTAAGCCACCAAGAAAGGCAGTCATTCCCTAGTATGCTCACCAATTTGTTATATCGAATTTGCATCTATGGATAAACACATCTTCCCTAGGTGGGTGACTACACTTAGAACAACAAAAATAAAGTAGTTTAACCTTTTCTTATAGAAGATAGATGATATAGAGGAACTTACTTGTTACCTTTCGCTTCCTAAATCTCTTTTGAATTGCTCCCGTCACTCCCACTTGAACTAAATCTGCTCAAAAGGTACCTGCATCAAGAGAAACAAAAACAAAAAATGATCAAAGAATACATGAACTATCAACTATAAAACAATGGAATCGAATACATTGAAACACATAATGATCACAATATGAAAAATTATATGAGAAAAGGAATAAGCTCTTTATTGATGTAGAAGGAAGAGTGTCACCCAATACAGTTCGATCCTATGCCACTCCTTCAGCTTCTGTCCAACCCTTGTCACATCAAAAGCTCAACACTCTAGCAGCATAACATTGCTTAACATAAACTCAAACTTCAAAACAATAGAATTTCTTTACAACCTTCAGATTCTAGTCCCCTTGAAGTTAGTTTCCATGGAGTAAGGGATGAGAGGATAGGAGGTTAATGGATCCTTAGCCTATCCAATTTCGAGCTCATAAGAGGGGATCAGAGATGGGAATCTTCTAGAATAATCTAGAATGAAGGAATATTCCCAGAACCCTATGTAAATTTCACTCAATATCGCCCAGTGCAGGCTAAAGAGAGCCTAAGTGCATTGTAGTGCAAGCCACAATGGGCATGCCTGCTCTGCAGTGCACTGTCTCAAGGCTTGGGCTGCGCTGGTGTCCCAAGGAGGCATTTTACGAAGGCTTCAAGCCGAGAAACTTTCATAGAAGGAGGCATTCAATGAGTTGACTTGTCTAGGGCATGTAACAACTGAATTAGTGTTTGATGTGCCCTAAAAGTATTGATCTGATTGTCGGGAGTGATGTGCCCAAATAGACCTTTAACACTAAGATGGCATCAGGTGACAATTTTTAGGAAGGTATGAGTTTTGGGAAAGACAAATTCGGGTAGGAAAGACTCCAAAGTACTCAATTCATCACTAACATCTAGAAATTTCTAGTTTCCCAAGTTGTGGACTTCATAAAGATTGAACTCACACAAGGTTTCTAAGATCTTTTATTTCTTAGCTACTAGAGGAAGCTCATCTAGGTTAATTACAAAGGGCAATTTAGGGCTTTCTATAATAAATTTCGACTTGCCTTTGTGAGAAGACATCTTTGAATAGAAAATTACAAGATAGGGTGTTGAATTACTAGGCTATGGTGATCACTGGCATATAAAGATAGCTACATGATGGTGAAATTTGAGGCCACACTAGTGTTGTTGGAAGTTGAAATGATGAAACGAAGTGTGCATAGTAGTGAGGTTGTTTTCAAAAGAAGAGGTTCAAATGAATTAACATAGTGTAACCAGTTTTTGGTGCGTCTCATTAATAAATTTAGACATTGGCATAGAGGATTAAATGATCTAATGGATACATGAACATTTGCTGGGAAGGATTAAATTATTTAACAGTTACATGGTTGGAGCGAATAACAGAGGGACAATGGTGAGGTGTGAGTGGGCACGAGAGTGGAATGGGAAGGAGAAAGTGGTTTTCGAGGGGGCGGGGTAAGTGGTTTGTGGTTTAGGAGAAGGAAGTCATGAACTCAACATGAGGCCACCACATATGAGTAGGTGGTTTTGGGGAATCCAATTTTCGGACCCCCCCCCATTAACCTACATAAGTGCAGGTGGTCACAAACTCCCCCTCTGCCATTGATTCGGGCGTGGATGATCCCACCCACTGATTTCTAATCACACTTTATTATTAAATGACAAAGTGTCAATTCATACTTATTTATAATAAAACAATAATTTAATACATAAAGGATTAAAATTATACTATGTAAAATAAAATAACCTTCAGAAATTATTCAAGGATTAAAATAATAATTAAACAAAATAAAATAGTGCACATTTGAACTAGCACACAACTTTCAGATTTTATTCATTTATTTATTTTTCTCATATATATATATATATATATATATATATATATATATATATATATTTTATATCCCTTTTCTTTCTTTTCTTTTGATATATCCCTCTGGATGCTTGTCAATCTCATCTACGTTGTATCCACAAAATAATTTTTCTTCTTTGAGAGAAAGATTTGGGATTGTTTGTGCATTTACATCATATGACTATTTGTTCCTATATGATTATGCCATAACGGTAATTGGAGGAAAATTTCCCCATGAATATTCACACATCGATTGAAGGAAATGTGGAATAATTTTGAGCATATTGTATATAAATAAATTGTTTGAGACACATACAAGGTGTCTCACTTCAACAACAATATAAGCTACACTAGTTTCAAGATAGACAACAAGATAAACATATTGAGCAATTATCATCCTATCACACTTTTTAATGTGTCTTATAATAAAGAATATGGCAGCCTGGACCATTTTCCTTGATCAATTGGAGTTTATTAAGACTTTTGTTATCCTAGGTAATATTATTTCAACTTGTGAAGGTTTTGAATGAGTACCCAAGACCAATCACATAATATAGATGAAGATAGGAATAGAAAATATGACTCTAAAGGCATATTTTCTACTAGGGTGCACTTTTTCAAGCTTATAAACAGAATGTAAATGTTCACATGATGTACCCTCTTGCATCCTAGGAATAAGGAGAGAATGTGGTGTAAATCCTTCATGAATGTGCCCTCCCTACAAGTGGCCAAAAATAGAATGTATTCCCTTCAAGTTCCAAAAAGGTGATAATTTGTAACTCATGTTGCCATAAATAGGTAAGTGACTCCCTGTTACAGAGTATTTTGTCACTGACCCTGCATTCCCTGGTCCCAAGTTGTCAATCCCTGAATGGCATTTGTTCTATGTCATACATCAAAAAATGTGTCCACATCTTCCAAATCATTCAAGAAGATTAACAATTCTCATTAATCCTAAAGATTGACCCTTTTTATCCATGTTCCAAGATTGTCGCAAGACAACCTCATTTTTCCTGTGGCGATAACCTAAAATGGACTAGAATGTCACACCATCATCACAGGGGTACATCTATTCTCTGTGACGGTTGGTTTTTAGGACTTGCTGCAAGTCCTCAATATCCTTCTTGTGACGATAGGTATGAATGCACTATTTCCCCGCGACATCTGAGTCCTTGTGTTTGACTCACGACTACCCAGATATGGAAAATTAGTTCGAACATAATGCTTCTAGGTGGTTCTGGAACTAGTTATTGGGTCAAAGGGGTTCGCCTTTCCTCCTTTGAGATGGTGGTTCCACCTTTTGAGAAACCTCCCTTGAAGATAACCTCCCTCTCCCTCATTTATGGAGGCTCCTCCTCTTATAAAAGCATTCCCCATCACTATGATCAACTAGTTTTTGGTATTGAGAAAATTAGCTAGTTTTGGTGTGAGATTGATAGTTTGCAGTGAGAATTGCTGATAGTCTAAAAATTGGTTGTGGATTTCCTTAGCCCTATACTAGTGCTTTTGGGTGAGAGAGAGAGATATCATCCTTTTTGGAGACTATTTTGAGAGTTAATTCTTGAGGAGACATACTGTATAGACCCTTCGAGGAAGTTTCGACGTTAAGGCTTGGTTGTAAGCTTTGCTTTTTATCATATTAATACAATCAATGGTGATTTCCTATGTCATGTGTAAAATATGTTTGATAGCTTATGGTTCCTAGACTTTGTAAGTGAATAATTCATTGTTGTGCTCTATTATGTGTTCTGTTGTTCTCTTGTGTTGTTTCAGGTGGATCGCTCACCGAGGAGAAGGAAACGATAGCTGGAGAAGCATAACAAAGACTTCCTTGAACACCGACATAAGGTAGGCTCTTACAATGATGAATTTTTAAGGAAATTAGTTGTTGTTTTGTCTTACTATGACTAGACCCACTCTAGGGCTAGAGGGGTTGCCTCTGTTCGTAGAAGGAACATCACCTACATCACAAGTTGGCGACTCTACTAGGGAACAAACCCAGAATCTCTAGTTTTGCATATCAAAATCAAGTTGGCAACTCTGCTAGGGAGTCCTTCGTGTGTTGTCTCTTGTTTTTCTCTTGATTTGTTTTTGATTGAATTACATAATATCTCTTGGTTTTGGGACTGAGCCATCAGTGTTCTAGGTTACTTGATTAAATATGGTAGTCCCTCTCACTGTCCGAGAGATTAGTCTGGTGTCTTTCAGGTGTTTTTGCTTTGTTTTCCCTCTTAATTGAGATCGTCACTATTTAGCTCTTAATAGCTATGAGGAGTTGTGCCTGCCCTCTTTGATCAAGCTATACGTCATGGATATCTCATCATACAACTGCAACGATTCTTGAAATCAGACCATCGCCGAAGACAGGTTTACTCTTGCGATGACGTTGCTCATTTGCTAGCTTTGTGCTTGTGATGATTTTCCTTTCGTCTCAGGTTGTTAGTTAGACCCCTGCAATGATTACTGTAAGGTTGTTTTTCATAGCCTTACCTCTTGAATCATCCAGTGCTGCTTGTCCCCTACTATCTCTTGTCTCTTATCAAACTTGTTTTGGCTGTATTTTGTTAAGGCACTTTCTCCTTGGTTTCATTTATCTAAGTCTTGTGTTTTCAGTCTATGTGACCTAAATCTTTGTAAGGTTTCATCGAGAAGTCATTTGTTGGGGTTGCTCATCCTTTCAAGATTCATCTACAACCATATGATTGGTTTAATTGAAGCTATTCTATTGCTTGTCTTCTTTGTGATTGGTCTATATTGTTTGGTTATCGAGCCAATTTCTCATGTTGATTTGATTTCCACACTATCAAACATAGATTATAGTTGTTTGGATCAGTCAAGCTTGCATTTGCTTGTTTGTCATTAAATCCAAAAATCAAAAATATTGCATTCATACAACATACGAAACTAAAAGCGTATTTGCATTAGTGAATTTTCCATTATTGAGAAATTAGAAAGAAAAGTTCAAATATTTCATTAGTAGCTGCGAGATAAGTGCATTGATGCATTGTGTTTCCTAGTGATTGGATTGCTTGCAAGCACTGCGGTCCTTGCACTTGCTTGTTATTGTTTTTGTTCGCTTGGAAATGAACTCCTTACCCTCATTTAGGTAGTTGTTCATCGAAAGGAATGGTGTTTTACTCATTGTAGTTACATCCTATGAATTGTTGAAACACATTTGGTAGGGCCTTAAAACTGAAACTTAATCTAAGATTAGCTCTTAAAATCTATTGAATGAACTTAACAACGAATTGGAACTTAAAAAACTCTTATCTAGAGGTCTAGGCTAGAGATGTGCTCCAATGTTCTTAAACCTAGTTACTATTGTGTTCACTAAGGTTGGGTGATTCCTCCTTTCGTGATCCAATAGGTACTAGTATAGATTTGTGCTCCCTGTACCGTCAAGTATATATTGGGAGACGCCACTAAGTTACCATTATATTATCCATAGGAAGCCGAGTTTTCCGCCTTACTAATCGCAACACACTGAACACAACATTTGGGGAGATTGACTTCTATACGGAAAGTCCTTGGTCATTTCTCTTTCATTTGATCACCAAGGTGTATATGCAGTTTTGTAATTTGTCTAGTAAACCTCTTGTCTAGTACTCCAAAGCAGTCACTTTCGTTGCTTTTCGACTCCTTAAGAGTAAAAGGATCATTTGAGCACTTGTCCTTTCAGGCTCACTAAACCTCGAAAGAGATAGAGTCACCTTTGTGTCCTTTTCTTAACTCTTAAAACATGAAAAGGCCAAGTTTTGTTTCAATGTCATTAAATTTACTACCCACGAAATATTCCTCATTACAGTGCCAGTTCCTTTCCATGTCATTTCCAATGGCAACATTCCCCGAATCTATCAGTCAAGATCTTCCCCCAGATGGGAATCCTGGTTCATTTCCTCCTTTTGGAAATGCTGGTGATCCATGTATGGCAACATTGTCCTTGCCTGGGTTAACCATCGGTTTGCCCATTTGGTTGTTTTCAACCTCGGTGGTCTTGACCGTCATGACTTTTGTTCCATTGACTCCTTCGTTTGAATCATGACACGATGATTCTAGGGTTGAGCCTTCACCTTCTTCCCTTGTTTCTTCATCCTCCTCTCCTACTTCGCCTGGTGAAAGTTCCACATCCAGTAACCAAGAGTGTATGAAGAAGAAGAGGAAGATGAAGAAGAAGAAGAAGTTAGATAAGTGAGAGGCCACTCGTGCAACTATTTCTCTGAGTATATCTCAAGTTGGATAACCTTTTGATCCTCCACGGAAGGTTAAGTTTCATTGTAAGTTGTGCAAGGGTGACCATCTTCTTCGTGATTTTCCTGGTATTTCGAGGGTCTTAGAAGTATGGTGTCATGATCTGGCTCGTCCCTCATCGCCTTTTGATGCTCATATCGATGTTACACCCTCAACTGGTAATGGTAAGAAGAAAGGGAAGGTTAGATTCCCCTATAGGTTATGTGAAGGCAACCATCTCCTTCACCTTTGTCCGCTCATAGATAAAGCTTCCGCCATTTTGGAAAATCTTACAGATCCTACCCCAAATTCCGGTTGGTTATCATAGGCTCTCTTTGGACCCTCTCTAGGTTGACAAAGAGATTGACTTGGATTCATCTCTTTTCCATCATGTTGTTCTTGAGCCTGACCGTGTTATGCCTATTCCTGACGAACCATTGGTTGACAAGAGTGTCAACTTGGTTTCACCCCCAGTTGTTCACTTTGTTCCATAAGAACATAATGATCATACTGCTCATGTCCTTCTCATCTCATTAGATTCTCCTAAGTCCAAGAACGACAATTTTATCCCTGCTGATCAAGAGAGTCTTTCTTCGATTCTTATAGAGCATGGGGGCACTCATATGATACCCCTGCCAAGTAGTTCTGTTGTTTCCTTTGAATAGAGTCACTTGACTACATTCCACTTTCCATCCTATGTGCCTTTCCAGATTACAGTACATGACTATAATAAGGCAGTACCTGGCACTCTCTTAGATAAAGGTGTGTCTGTTAGCCTCATTCCTTCCACTACTTGGCAAGCTTTGGGCTCCCCACAGCTTGTGCCTGTCACTTAGAATCTGTTGGCTTTTGATGGAGGAACTCGTCAACCTTTAGGGATCCTTCCACAGTTCCTTGTTACTTTGGGAGGTAAAACCATCTATATAGATGTGATGGTTGTCCAAGGTGCATTGGATTTTAGTCTTCTCCTTGGTTGTGACTATATTTATGTCATGGGGGCTCTTGTTTCTTCACTGTTCCATGTGGTTTGTTTCCCACATGATGGAAGAATTGTGACTATAGATCAATTGTCACTCTTTAGTCACTTGGTGCCTCCTATACAACCATCATTCCCTATCGGTTCTCATCCGCAAGCAATACCTTCCCTACCACAGGTCAATTATGTGGCTACCTATTCCGTCTCTGCATCTGTTGATGATCATGCAGATGATCTCGTACATCATGTATTGGGGGCATTGGAACCTGATCTGTCGTTGGTGCCTAATGACATGTATTCCTCCTAGAGCATGGTTCTTCCCTCCAGTGAAGATATCTTATGAATCATGTTCTCATATGGTCCATGAATAGGAGTATCAAAGATAGTTCTTTTCTTGT
Source organism: Pinus taeda (assembly GCA_000404065.3). NCBI lineage: Eukaryota > Viridiplantae > Streptophyta > Pinopsida > Pinales > Pinaceae > Pinus > Pinus taeda. Next base: position 49,337 of record APFE031409699.1, on the reverse strand, counting down.
GTCTGTTATGTTCCTATACCAATAGGTGTCATAATTTATGATTGACTTAGTATATCTCTGAAATAGGTACATACCTTTTATTTTTGCAAATGTTTTCCCTATTTGTAAAAAATCAAAAAATGTAAAGAGGTATGTCCTAAAAGAAAAGATCAAAGGACGAAAAAAGAAATAAAGAAAAGGTAAAAAAAGATGAAAAATATGAACCCCAAAGAAAGAAAGATCTTGAAAGTGTGCAAGCCCAAATGCCACTACTATTTTACTTTCTGTACATTAATGATTGTGTGCAAAGTGTTGTTATGCCACAATCCATGGTAACCAAACAATTTAATCTTTGTTATTCCATGTTTTCAATTTCATGCTTAGAGATAGAGAATAAAATCTGACGAAATTGTCTAATCTTGGAAGATAAGTAGATAGGTAGAGTAAATAAAGGAGCTCATCAATTTAATCTGAGCCCTTGGATGTAATAAGGATAGACTTAGATAGATTTCGATTGTAAAAGAAAAGAAAAGTTTCATAAGGGCTTCCCAGTTTAAGTGCACCCAAATAAAGAGTAGAAAAAATGGTAGGATGTGTAGGTGGGTAAGTAGATGGATGGTTGCCAAAACGTGTATCATGAATGATTAGTTAAAGCTCATATCATTTACTTTCAAAATCATATTACTTTGAAGGTATATATAACAGAGACATTTACAAAGTCAGGTTATTAATTTCCTCATTTTCTTTTACCCCTGATATCACTAATTTCCCACAAATAATAATCAAAGCACCGAAAACCTTAAACCAAAGGAGCTCAGAGCATTTCTCTAACTTCTAGAGGGACTAGACCCTTGGCCCAATGATTTACAGGTTCCAAGTGCTAAATCATCAACATTCATTCCTCCATAACTCATCCATTTCATCTAAAAAATCCCTTTTCCTAAGGTAAAATCATTATTTGCCTAGGGGAAGTAATTAACCTCATATAAAACCCCTTTTTTCCACAAAAAAACCAACAACATCCATCTAAGCCTAAGTTATGAATGTTTATATGCAGAAATATAATATATTTCAAAACATTTTACTTAGCATATTCTCATTTCCACATCCATTTCATATTAACATAATCTACTATATTTAGCTCCCGCAAAATATACCCCATCCCCTATAAATTATTAAAATCCCTTATTCTAATATCCCACCCTGGTTTGAAATATAAAACATATATAAAAGAATAATTCGATAGATTAATTAATCTATCCACAATCAAACTAAGTCATATAAACTTTGCGCTGCATTAAAAGGAATTAATTAATCAACCTATGATTAATTAAGAACCTTCCACCAATCGCATCACCCTCGACGTCATTAACCTTCCTAATCCACCATTACTACCATGTCAGGTCCCTCCATTAAAACCCGAACAAGTCCCTTCCTTGACCATTGTAAGATCTAACACCTTCAGATCTAATGGCCCATGCTCATAGCAAGCAGCCCCTGATGTCGAACTTTACTCGCCTGATACGAGCGGTTTGACTTTTCCCCCACCGCTACATGTCACCTGATGAATGGCATCGAGCGGAACTCTCCTAATACCACTACACCCTCATAAGCAATGTGATAGAATCCACTTACCACCCCTACTTACCACCTTCGCTAAATGACAAAATGTCCCATTCGTTATCTGGCGCCAATTGTCATTTTCATCATACCCGCCAAAACATTGACTTTGCCAAATAAAAACAAAAATGCTTATTATTTTGTCCTACTGAGAAAAGAAACTTTTGATCTCCATGCAAACTTAAAGTACGTTCGAGCGGTCATCCTACTTCCAACCATCAACTTTCAGAAGTTGCTGAATTCCAGATTTCCATTGCAGACCCGTGCACTCTATGCAAATAGTGCACCAGAGCCATTTGTTCTTTCATGCAACCTTAACAAAGTATTTACCTGCTTTACTGAGAAAACCCTACTTTCATATTCAACCTAGACTAAATCGCTATGAAAATCAAGTAAATTTAATGATAGCAAGATGTTCTACAATCTATCTAAAATGACCCCATTCTTCACAAATTCCCTGAAATTCCCTACCCTCATCCTTGAATCCACAAGAACCAAAGATGGATGTTCTAGTTTCTTTGGATGCCAGGCCCATGACCACTGCCCATAGAGATTTAGACCATCTTCCCCTAGCTGAGAAGGATTTCTAGATAAAGGACCTCGCCTTTAATGAAACCCCTTTGAAATTGCATTGCAGATACAAAGATAATTACTTAAACCATGCAGATAAGATAGGTCTCTGAGAATTAAACTTGCCCAAATATCAATTCCCAACTTTTCACGTCTTTCCTGAAATTATTCATTACTGCCATGCAAATTATGACCCCATTTTGAAAGTTGTAATGTCCTCAAACCAGAAAATTCTTTTCACCATTACAGCTGAGTCCATAAATGAGATATTACAGTTACAGCCTGGTCAAGACCTCACCCCCTACCCATCCCTGATTTTCTTGAAAGGTTCACCAAACTGTCTAGTTCCAGTTGTACTCAGATCCTCCAGACCTTCATTTCTGAAGAAAAATACATGCCAAAGGATCCCCCTCCTTACATGTCAGCCTTCTTTTCTGATCTAGGCAGAGACATCACAACAATGCTATCATGCATTGTAGGTTCCACCACTAATGAGTATATAGATGAAACTATTTTCATTGGTATTTCTATATTTACCCCCCATCAACCTCCTGCAGTCAAGTTTGATTATGCCAAATTCATAGCAGATAAAATGCATGATTAGTTTATGAGACTCGAAAATGAGAGGGTTTTCAATTATTCATCAATCATGTATCATTTGTTTCTTTATTACCAAACTAATAGGTTTCCCTTCTCTGTGTAAAAACTTGATACCAAAGGGAATCTTACATCTATCATTTTCTGGACTTCTCTGTTCCACATGTCTTTTGATTCTCCCTATTCATATATAGATTTTATTGACGAATTTGTGCATCCAGTGACTACAATGCTGATAGGTAATCCCCCTCACAGAATTAGTGTAGATATTAAGAGGGTTCTTCAACTATCCAAACAACACAAAGTTGGGGATTGGTATTTATACCAAAACTATACTGAAATCAAGATTTATGGGTGTGAGCTCCCTCCATATAATTTACGTAGATATCTCCCCATTCTATTATTTGCCCTGGAGTACTACAGGCAAATGATTAATTCTGATGAAGTTCACTTTGACAAGACCAAGAAGAAGGCCCAGCTGAGGATAAAGGAACATCTAGGCCCTATGAACCTCACAGATTCATTTGTGACAGAAGGCAGAAACATAAGCTATCACCATATATCCACCATAGGATCCTAGAGATTGAACAATATGCCAACCAATCAGAATGGGTGGAAGGCACACTGATAGATCAAGATAGCACTCAAGTTGAAGTTGACAATGTAATGGAGGACTTAGAAAGAATATTTAATGAGGATTCGTTTGTACAGGTGTTTGGAGAAACTTCATCCAGGAAGCAGTCATAGGAAACCAATACACAACCATCAGAGCAACAAGGGACCTCAGAAAGAGCAAAAGATTCAGAACAACAAGAATAATCTGAGTAGCCCAAAATATCAGAGGAACCGGCTCAACCTCAGCAAATCATGGGGCAATCCTCCTGTGTTGCAGACTCCTCTCAATGAGGAAAGAAATCTCAAAAGAGATAGAGAAGAGGCCACTCCCTCCAGCAGGCCTACTGATTAAAATTTTGCTAAAAGGAAAAGGTTGAATCCCTATTACGAAGAAGAATATACTAAGGAGATCATAGGTAACACAGTGGCTCAAAAGACAGATAGTTTGTAGACTATCCCAGTAGGTGGTACACCATCCACCTCCCACATAAAAGTATTGGAGAGACAATAAAGCAGATAAGTATTATTTTAGAGCTTTCTCTAAACTAATCCTAGATATGAAAGGGAAATACAAAGAAATCAAAGTAATGAATGAGAAATTAAAAGCACAAACCTATGCTCATTACCTCAAAATGGCCCCAACTAATCAGACTAGGCTTATGTCGGTTTTTGACACAAAAGAAAGAAAAAATCAAATGAGTTTCCTCAAACCAACTGTACAGCAGCCAAAGTCAATGGCTGACTATTTGAAAACTGATTTTGAAGTTTTGGCCAAGGATATCCATCCAATTGACCGAATAGAACTACACAAGTAGACTGGTGAGATGGTCTACTCTACCTTGACTAGTAAAGCAATCACAACACACCAAATTGAAAAATTCTTTTCACAACACAACAGCACAACTGCAACTGGAAAAAGCCTCCTCTCAGGCTGAAGACATTAGAATAAAAACCTTAGAAGACTTGGTAAGAGAGATGGACATGATCCCAAGGATGTCAAAGCAGCTGAACAATTGATCAAAAAGAAAAATGATGACATCGCTGCATTGAAGAAGTAGCTTAAGATCCCTCCTCTGCACCATCCCCAAACTGCAGAGGTTATAGAGAAACACAAGGAAGAATAACTTATGGACTTAGTCCTTAAGTTAAATGAACAACTAAAGGAAATTGTGAGGGAATTGGAAAATGAAATACAGTCTAGGCAGAGTGAGCTAGCCACCACTCCTCCAACTGTCATACCCACAATTGCTACAACAGTACCCTCCACTCTAGCAGCATATTTAGCACCAACACTTCCACCGGTAACAACACTACCAGTAGCAGAAGCTATTCCAACTACAGGTACATCAACCAATGCAGGGACACCATAAAAAAAAACATATGAAGTGATCAAAGCCATGTAACAGATGAGTATCCAGGCTACTGAATTAAAGAAGCTCAAAGAAAAAATATCAAGTATGGAAAGATATTATGAATTGGCACAAATTCAAAACAAAGAAGAAGAAAGGAATAACAAAAGAATGGAGGAGAGAATCAGAGTCTTGGAAAATGACTTAACACTAGAAAAGCCACTGGGAGATATGATAAATATATTCTAGGCCAATATCACTGACTCCATCAATGATATTTGGCCTTCTATCCAAATAAGTTTTGAACAGACTAAGCTAGTCAAGATAGCTATGGAAGCTATATAGAAGACTAAAGAAGAATAGGAGATAAGCCTGAAGAAGCAAATCAGTTGATTGAATTCTTGAATAGCAGGAACAAGTACCAATTGGATGCATTAGAAATTGAAGATAGAACAGCCACCATTCTTGAAATTAAAAAAATTCTTACTAAGAGGAACTTGATGCTCAACTCGAAGAAAAGGTGTCAAATTATTCAAGCAGATATAGATTGCTTCATGTTGAAGAATGTCATCTTGAGAGAGAAATGTCTTCCAAGCCCGTTGGTCATAAATGACAAGTTTATGACACAGGATGACTACATTGAGAGACTAAATAAACAAGCTAGGACCCAAGCTATCTCTTCAGTAGTAAAATAACTACCTACAGGAACGTTGCTTTATGATGGTTTGGAAAACCTCTTTTACATAGAACATGAAATGAAACACCTTTTCACCAACAGGCCCAATTTTTTTAAGTATACAGAAGCTGATGAAGTGTACCGGAAAATGATTAGAATGAAAATACCGAATGATGAATGGTGGACCAGTATGATTGATATACTATAAAGTTACTATAGTAAATCCATGGAGTAAAAATATTTACTACGGTAAAGTCTAGTAAATACAAGTAAAGAGTATCAACACACATAAAGAGTATCGGTAGGTAAAGATAACAGTGAAATCCAGCATAGAATTACCAAGATAACTACATGAGACAAATTCGAGTTCCAACATCCACCACATTCACAAAAAGAGGGACAACAAACAATCTATTTTCCATCTGTCTCTAGCTTCTTGGGAAAATAACTTTTATTTCCTATAATGAATCTCGTATATTTATGAGATATTTTTTAATATTTTTGTATAAATACTTCAAAAATTGAAGTAATTAGGGTGGATTAAAAATAATTTCTATAGACTTTTGTTTTGAGCTAAAGGAGCTACTATAATCAAGGATGGATTGGTTTTACTAGATTGAATAAAGTTGAGGACATTTCACTTGATTCATGTGCACTGTGGGAAACAAATAAGTATCATTTCTCTAAGTTTGAATATTGTTTTCCTTCACGTTATGAAATATCATATGTGTTTTATTATAAATTCTTAAAAGCAAACAAGGAAAAATACTATCAGAATTAGCTTAAATGCTTTCTATTTTAACTGTTTGCTCATTGAATGTTTTCTATGAAATTACTTAAGTTTGGGAATTCTTAATTGTTCCTTTATTTCTGTAATTCATTCCCTTCACTGGCCCTTAGTATAGGATTCTTAATTTCCCTTGCTATTTTCCAATCCTCCCTTCTTCAGCTTGATCCCGATTAAGGATTCTTCATTGCCCTTGGCCTTGGTTGAGTTCTCCATCCATTAAAAACCTTCAGATTTTTCCCTGCTGTGCTATCTTGCCCAGTGAACTCTTACCTCAATGATTAATCCAATCCTGATAAATCTTTCCTACTCGACTCCATAGCCTAATGTCCTGAATATCTGCTCTTCCCATCTGTTTCCTTTAATTCCACCAAACAAATCAAAACAAATCCCTTGAGCATTAATAACCAGCCTAACATCACAACAAAACAATGATAAATCATAAAGAGAGAGCCCTACCTGAGTATGAATTGGCTAGGATATGTACTTAAAAGATTGGTTTGTAGTTACCTTGGATCCTTTCCTTCTTTCAAATAACTTCTAAGGAAAATCTGAGTGATAAGAGTGTCAACCTTGTCAAAAAATGAAACAAGGAAAGTCAAGGATAGTTCGTGATCTTGTGTCAACCTCATTAGAAAATGAAACAAGGAGTCCCAAGGATAGTTCTTTTCCTATGTTGACCTCGTTAAAAAATGAAACAAGGAGTATAGAGCATAGTTCCTCGTCTTGTATCATGCTTGTTAAAACATGAATCAAGGCATCTTGAGGAGAGTTCTTGATCTTGTGTCAACCTCATTAAAAAATGAAACAAATGTCTTGAGGATAGTTCTTTCACTGTGTCAACCTCGTTAAAAATGAAACAAATCCCTTTTCCCAATTGAGTCTTTGATTGAGATCTTGTAAAATCCCAGTCGAGTCTTTCCTGGATCTTGAAAGTGAACCTTCATTTCATCCACCTAGTTGAATGCAATGAAGCTTGGAGGACATGTATCTCGATTTGAATCATTATGTTGGGCGCATGCGAACTTGTAACAAGCATAGTTTTTCATTTCAAGCTTGTGTAGACATGAAACCGAATCTAAGCAAAGTTATCCATGGTTCAAGCTTGTGTCAAAATGAACCCATACCTAATTTACATGTCGTGATTGCAGTTTTTATCCGCTAATTTCTACTAGATGAGCCTTGGTTGTTTCATTCCATTTCCACCGTCTCTTTGGCTAATCATATTCTTCCACTTGATTGTTTTTCCTTTCTCGAGGAACCGCAGTGATAAGTGGTTTTATTAGTCAACCTCTTGATCATTATGTGTTTTGAGTAGTTCCACCATTTCTGGAACCAATTGCTACCCTTTATACCACTCATTCCTCTAGGATGACTCACCTTTAAGCTCTTTTCTGACTCGTAAAATATGAAAAGCTTGCCGAGTATTTTTCCCTTTTGACTCATAAAGGAAATAAAATGGGGGCTCTGCTTTCAAGCTCTTTTCTGACCCTTTTAAAGATGAAAAGATTGCCAAACTCTTGTTGCTTTTAACTCATTAAAGGCTACGAAGTGTCATCTACCCAGTATATGTTTACCCCTTTTTCAAGCTATGATAGATTACTTACGAAAAAGGTATATGTTGATCTTCCATGGTCAATAGGTTCCCTTGGATATTATTTTCTACCTTTTCGGATTCGAGGGAAAAATTTACGAAAAAGACCCATTTGGAGTTTTCTTTTCCATGTCTTTTTCAAACTCTCTAAACATGAAAAAGACTCTAAGTTTTACCTATGTCAGACTTGTTAAACCCTGAAGACATTGGACTCGTCAGCATGATGAGACTCAAGCCTCTCCTCCCTAGGGCTCGTTAAAATTTCACTAGGTTAGATTTTTCCGAAGGATGAACTTATATTGTAAGCATATGTTATCCCCTTAAACCTCTTTTTTTAAAAGTAATTGGGGTACTCGCCAGCAATGGTGGGGTAAAAATTTGGAAATATTTCGTTGGTTAACTATGACAGCTAGTCACTCTTGAACATCAACACTTTTTCTTCTCTCTAGGTTTGGGATATCCTCACATCATCATTGGCCTTCTGTGGTTTGGGTTTTTCATTTTTCCTCATTCCATTTGATCCTTGTTGTCTCCGCAAGACCTTCAATCCCTTGGTACCAAAATGCTACCACATTCCGAAGTCATGTCGCTGATATGTTCAAGAGCTTAATCCTTATGCAGTTTTCACCCTTACATCCTCCTCTACTTCTCTATTTCATCTGTCTTCATCTTGTTCCTTGTCTCATGTTGTTGATGTGGGAAACATTATGGGTCACCTACGACGGATTGCTTCCTGTCAACATCAACTCATTATCCAGGAAGATGATATAGAGATTCCTTTCGGGTACCTTGGAGCTTGCATGCCTCAATGGAAAGTTCTTCGCATTCGATGCTAGACTTGTATCATTGGTCTTCGATCAGGTGATTCCACAAGTGTTCGACTCTAGATCATTCTTCACACTTTGTGGATTGTACTAGCAGTACCTTGACAACCGTTGACATTACTGGTGGTCTCTCCTGCACTTGTTAACGGTTCACATCATTGGCCATTAATCAAGATATTTTCTAGTATGCTCGAATTCGACACATTTATTCACATATTAGAAATTGTACTATGATAGGGTTGGATTCAAGACCCCGTACTCAGATTACATAAGTTCATGTTGCATGGATTGGTTCATGATTGCATACATGACTCTTTGATTGGATGGATGCATCCATACCTAAGTTTTTATGGATGGTTGAGACCATACCTATATTTTCATATGGTCTTATTGACTGGATGGCCGTGTCCATACCACAGACCAACTCTATCTGTCTTTGGATGGTTGCGCCCATGCTTAGACTACATGTATTTCTTTCACTGTTAGAGATATTAATTGTCCTTGTGTCTGTAGGTTCTTTGTGATGGTGTCCCAGTTCAGTTATGATTTCGTAAAGCATTTCACCCCTCCCACTCTCTTTGCCTTCATGCTTTGGGGGGCATATATTACACATTATTTTGTCACCGACCCCACATCCCCTAGTCCCAGGTTGAGTTGGTCCCTGAATGGCATCTATTCTATGTCATACATCAACAAATGTGTCCACATCTTCCAAATCATTCAAGAATATTAACAATGCTCTTTAATCTTGAAGATTGACCCCTTTTACCCATGTTCTAAGATCGTCGCAAGACAACCTCATTTTGCCTACGATGATAACTTGAAATGGACTAGAATGTTGCGACATCATCGCAGGGGTACATTTGTTCTCTGTGACGGTCGGTTTTTAGGACTCGTCACAAGTCCTCAATATCCTTCTTGCGATGATAGCTCTAAATACATTGTTTCTCCACGACATCATCTCTGAGTCCTAGTGTTTGACTCGCAATGACCCAGATATGGCAAATTAGTTCAAACATAATGCTTCTGGGTGGTTCTAGAACTGGTTGTTGGGTTAAAGAGGTTCACCTTTCCTCCTTTGAGATGGTGGTTCTGGCTTTTGAGAAACCTCCCTTGAAGATAATCTCCCTCTCCCTCATTTATGGAGGATCCTCATCTTATAAAAGGATTCCCCATTGCTATGATCAACTAGTTTTTGGTATTGAGCAAATTAGCTAGTTTTGGTGTGAGCTTGATAGTTTGCAGTGAGAATTGTTGATAGTCTATCAATTTGTTGTGGATTTCCTTAGCCCTCTACTAGTGATTTTGGGTGAGAGAGAGAGAGATATCATCCTTTTGGGAGACCCTTTTGAGAGTTAATGCTTGAGGAGACATACTAATTGGACCCTTCGAGGAAGCTTGCGATGTTAAGGCTTGGTTATAAGCTTTTCTTTTTATCATATTAATACAATCAATGGTTATTTCCTACATCATGTGTAAAATATATTTGTTATCTTATGGTTTCTTGACTCTATAAGTGAATAGTTCATTGTTTTTCTCTATTATGTGTTATGTTGTTCTCTTATGTTGTTTTAGGTGAATCGCTCATCGAGGAGAAGGAACCGATAATTGAAGCAGTGTAACGAAGGCCTCCTCGAACAATAGCATAAGGTAGGCTCTTACAACGATGACTATTTAAGGACATTAGTTGTTTTTTTGTCTTGATGTGACTAGATCCACTCTAGGGCTAGAGGGGTTGCTTTTATCTGTAGAGGGAACATTACCTACATCACACTCCCTCAAGTGGAGTTCCCCCATTTTCTAGGAATGAACTTTTGGAACATGTCAGAAATATGCTTTAAAGGAGAAAGTGAACAACTGGTAGAAACCACTACATCAGTGCCTCCCCTGTACCTGATTGATACATCCTATTTGTTGCTAAGGTAACTCCAATTGATGTTTTCTTTTCCTCATTGTTGTTATCTTTCTACTAGAGTGAGAATGTGCTTATTTAAGATCCCTCACTATTGTTAGAAATTTTTTTGTAAAGAAGTAAATAATCATACCAATAGTGTGTCTATATTAATTAATCTAATATTGAAGGTAAAATGATTCCATTTTACAAATGAAATATTGAAGGACTTCTCAGAGATTTTGTAAGCAATGTTGATTTTTGAAATATAATCAATATGTGTGGTATGTATTTTGATATTATTTGTATTGATAGATGGTTGAGCCAATTTGATTTTCTTGATATTATGGTGTTGCTTCACATGAAACAATGGTTTGTGTATGATTTTCACTGGTTGTCAATTGAAATTTTGAAATGGACTTTTCCTGTCCTTCTTTGTCCTTGTTGTTATTTCTTTAAAATAATAAGGGTCAAGTTAAGGTTATGACATTGTTGATGGTTCTGGAAATTCGTCAACTAAGGGGTCTCCTACATGTGAACTCCCAATTAGACCTCACATGGTTTGGTGTAGGATCCCCATCCATAATATCAACCTGGATTCCATATCTCAAAGATATGCCTTGGCTCTAACTGTCAGCACGAGAGAGGGATGCAATGGTGTGTTCGAAAAGTGAGGAGGTGTGCCTAGTGAGTTTTCAATTCTAAATGTGTCAAGGTTCTTCTACTGCAGAGAGGTGAGAAAAGTGAGCCTCTAAGTGAGAGGTACTAGTACCACCCAAGAAGAGACACACATGAACTAGAAGGATCCCTCAAATATCCTGCGAAATAGTCCATAGAGGATGCGATGGTCATTACAATCAACAAATGAAAAAAGATCTGTCTAATATCATGCAGAATAGTCCAAAAGGATGGGAAAAAAATAACAACCCTTACAACACATTCTCAATAATATAAGTACTAAAATAACCAAAATAGTTCAACCATCTTAGCACATGTGACACCAAACATGAAATACAAACATCCGTAGAATAGTCTTACAAACCTTCATAATCTGTGCATGAAGAAAGTGTTGGCCTTGAAGGATTCTCTCATTAAGTAAAAGTTCTAATATGTATGTTTGCAATGTACATCACTAGCTACAGTATTGGAACATTGTATCCACTCCTTACTCCTCAAAGAACTAGCTTATCTCTCTAATTCCTTGCGGGAGGAGCCAAGGTGAAAATTCCACTACTCATACAATGAGGGAGTATATATAACCATGGATGACTCTTTGACTACCCTCACGACTATTTGACTTCCTATGAATTTTGAACTTACATGAATCTTTAAATTCTATGTGTGTCCTTTAGACTTCCACTTTACAATACATTTGAATACAATATACATGATCCATAATAGTGATGTGGCATATGACCACTTGTGACATGACACTACTAACATAGATTTCTTGGTGATGTGGCAATGTCAAGTCACTGTTGTTGTTAAGTGATGGATGTCTTATTGAAGATGATTTCTCTTCACTGCTGCATGGCTTGGTGATGCAAAATCTTCAATGATCTTAAGTATTGGATAACGATCACAAACTTGTGTCCCTTATCTTTCTCTTGATTGATCAACTTGTGAGTTCAGATATAAGAGAGTCTTTAGGAATGATTCCCTCTTTCTTCTCCTTCTCCATAATATTCTCATGACATGATAGGGGTAATTGTTCCTACAATTCACTCATGATGGGACGACATCAATCCGAAAACCCCCTAGTCTAAGATGATGCATTCTGATCCACCAACTGAGCCCGAAACAAGTGACAATGATAGGGAGAGAGGTTGATTGAATGTGCAATGCATAGTTCTAGTAGTTAAGGGGGAGAGCTTGAGCTCTGAGACTACACAGAGTGCAACTCAAGGATGCTTTAAGGGAAATATTACGCAGTTTCTGGAGGAAGTGGAGTCAGGTTGAGGGAAAAGACACTAGAAAAGACAACTGTGCAGTTTTGGATATCAAGCGACGTTGGGATTTTTCACGTTGCACAATTATGGTATCCAAGGGAAAATATTAAGGGTTGAAGATGCAAAGTGCATAGTTCAGGCCAGGCTGTGGGACATAAATGCACAATTCTATGGGTCAAGGTCGGGATATGGGCACAAGAATTGTGAGGAGTAGCAAACCTGAGGGATAGGGACTACACATTGTCAAGTTTCAAGAAAAAACATGACAACTTAGAGGGCTGATACTGCGCAGTGTTCATTTTAGTTGGGGCTCGGTGAAGCTAAGTTTCTCGATCGGGAAGCTTTTCCAAAAATGGAAGTGTTGGATAGGTAGTGAACTATGATGAACATTAACTGTGATCACACACTTAACATACTTTGACGAAATGAAAACGTCGATCATTGGAACACATGAACAAATAATTTCCCTCTGTGTGACTTCCTCACGACAAGATATGACAAGTGCGACAATAAAGATAGGCTTTAAGATGACCGTGACGACACTTGCATGACAATGCTTAAGACTTTGTGTATGGATGCAATACATGTTTACATGGTTAGGAAAACTCATAAATACAAAGATTGACCTTCAAAACTATTAGAAATAGGCTTGGAAACATTGAACGACAGCCAAATATGCCAAAGACAAAAGTTAACCCAACATGCAAAAGGGACCAAAGCATTGTAAGAAAGCTCATGAAATTAGCTTTAGTGTTTGAAACAACAATATAAAAGACCAAGGAAGGTTCTGAAATTGAGTGTAGGAAAAAATTTTGGAGGGTGTTGCAATAACTACAACACTTGGCAACACATTGGTTTAACTCCAGCTTCTCTGTCTTGGTCAACTTCTTCTATGTAGGGCCTTGGTTATTCATGGAGTATTGACTGATCATGCAGATTACTTTGGCTTTCCACTTAACCCATGAATAGGCATGGTCCCATATATACCTTCTCAATTGAATACAACATAAGATTCAGTATATTCAAAATGTTTTGAGTTGGGAAGAGTAGTGTAGTTCGCGAGTTGAAGATTTTCCGAGTATAATTTTTCATCTCTGGTGTTGCTCCGCTGCCAACAAACCTGGATAATACCCCGATGGAATCACCCAAGAACAAAAACATTTCTCCACTTCCACCGAGCCTAGAAAATACCCTAGAAGAGTTTCTTGCTTCACCTCTCTACACATGAAGCTTTACTCTTCTTTCACCTTTATTTATTCATTTAAAGAGAACTATGCATTGGAACTTATTTATTTTGGGGCAGAAGAGGGATCCTAACTTATTGAGAGTAGAAGAGGTTGTTCCTTCAAATAAGCATATAGAGACCTATGATTTAGATTTGCTCATTTAGATTTTCCCCTCCTCTATTTCTACTAGGTGGATAGTATTGAAGAAACCAAAACATAAAAACTGATTATAGGAAGGAGGTTTTCAGACTAGACATGGGTTCATGGTTGGACCAGAAATATCCTTACAGATAGATCATATTTTCTGTTAGAACTTCATTGGTCAAAAGATGTAACCAACACAAGGAACATAGACAAAATTTTAGCCAAATGTTGAAGTGTCATAAGACTCTTTATAGTTTGGCCACAGACATAATTAGAAGCCACAACATGTCTAGGCACAACACTTATTCACATGATGAAAACAAAAGAGACAAAAAATAAGAAACAAAACAAAAGGAAAGAAAACACGCAACAAGGGAACAAAATAAGAAGCCAAAAAAGCTAAACGAAAGCATAATGCAAGAGAAAGTAAGAAAAGATAAGAGAGACTGAAGAGAACAACATGGGATGGGTGCAAGAGAAGGAAACTAAGTTACAAGTAATCCTACTCCTAAACTAACAACTAGAAGGCCAAGGTCATGTATAATAAAATTTCCAGTGAAGCCACTATAGTTGTTCCCGACTTGCATCCAAAAATATATGTAAAATTAAAACAGATATAAAGTAATGTGCACCAAAATAAATAAAATCTTGAATTTCTTGCACAAACATTTGAAGGTCTTTCACGTGGGCAAAAGTATGTGTCACAACCACTACTTTCATCCAATCCACATTCTTACCTCTCTGACACAAAGCATAATTAGACAAACGTCAAAGAATTCTTGCGAATGCACCTTCTTCTATGCATTCCTTCTTACCAAGCATGAGAAAAGGCCGAAACCTATTTATTGCAATGGAGCTTGCCGAGTAAGATTTATCCAACCACTCAATGATTGGATCATAAAATACATGATAATCCTCTTGAAAGCCCCAAAATCATGTAAAAGATGGATTTTCAATTAGAGACATAGGATTATAATGGGAATCATGTGAGGGAAAATATATCTAATCATATTCAATAGTCATGTTGAGACAGTGAGGGCCTCACATAACCATTAGTAGAGATTGAAGTGTCTCAACCGCTTGACAAAAATCCAAATAGTAAGATGTTGAACGATGAAGATCGAAGGATGTAAAATAAATGCCAATCGATATACTGGTGGGAAAATTATAACATAAATGAAATTCATCAAAGAAATAATAATGATCAGATGAGCTGATTAAAGCATCAGATTCTTAGTTTGTAATAAACAAAGATAAATAAATTTGGATAGCTTTGGGAATTCTATAAACAATCGAACCAAGTTCCTTGCAAGCCAATTGTGACACACTATTTTCCTATAATTGGTGATAAACTTTGAAAGCATTATAATCATAAAAAGAATTTAAAAGGGAAGTCAACACCACAAATACATGAAACCAGTTAGCACATGGTGAACGAAATGGACAAGAACTTGATTCGTGTGATAAGTCATGCATTCATTATTACTCAAGAGGATCGAAGGTGCAATGAAGAACAATGTTTGCGATATGATACCCCCAAGGAAATCCAGGAGCTTCTCATCATGAAATGAACCTGATAGATATGATTCCTTAAACCAAATATGGTCTTTGGAATGATCAAATTCACAATTCCATGACTCTATGAGAGAGATACATTCCAAACCTGAGTTTTTTGGGAGAGATTTGGATGAATATGAATGAACTTAAAAATATTCATGAATCCGGTTAGAAGTAAAATCTTGTAAATTTCAAATATCACATCCGAGATACTAGACATTTCTCAAGGAGAATTTTTCATTTAGTGAAGCCATCCAAAGAGAAGGATCATGTAGGAGAAACCAAATCTGACTTAGTTCAGGGGGCTTACTAGAGTTGCGAGATCTTGACATAACCATCAATGGAATTTGAATTTCCTCAAATCCCTGGTAGGTCCCAGAACTTTCCAGAGCTGTAAAATCGTATTTTAAAGATTGTGCCAAATCGTGCATGGTGTGAGGATATCTACTACTATCGTTTCAATAAGTCCACTGATCACCAGATGGCAACATCTTTGTCACTAGTTTGAATGGATTATTCAACTTCAATAACTAGATTATTCAAGTCAAAAGGTTCTTCTAATCGCAAATTCAAAGATAAATGAATCGAGGATTTTTCACTAGAAAATTGATTTTAAGAGTTGTCTTCATGCAAGTGAAGAGATGATGAGGGCTGGGAAGAGTACTCAAATATTTGATTGTTTTCATTTTCATATGGGATAATCTCACCAACTTGTGCCAATTGAGAGGTTTCATCAGATGATGGACTTGAAGAACATGGAGTACCCTTGTCGCAAGTATATGAATCACAGATGGTAGAGCACAAGGGATAGTGAGATGAAGAGGAAGCTTTGATAATCACAACTTATTTAACTAAATTAGATTTTGGATCCAAAGTAAAATATTCATGAGAAACCAAGAGAACAACTCGTGCACTTGGGCATTCGTGATTACATGCATCAATAAAGTCATCATCATTGGAATGGTTATTTCCTAAGGCTACAGATTGGTAAAAAGATTCAATTACATTTGATTGACTACCAAGAATAGTAGATTGATAATCATCCAAGAATGGAAGCACATTGTTTTGACATGGAGGATTCTTAAAAAGAGAGGAAATATTGAAAGCATCTCCACCTTCCTGCTCTTCTACTTGCGTAATGTGACTACCTTGTACCTTATCACAATTTGGACCAGTCGCAGGAAAATCAAGAGAGTGTGAAAAACTAGCTGGTAGAGTAGATTTATAGGGTGGATCACAGTACAAAGAGTCATGGCATGTAGATGATAGAGCAACAGAGAAATCTAGATCATATTGGAGGCTAGAGTTATGAATGATAACATCACACTGCGAAATGGGGAAGTTAGTCTTCCCCATGCGCTTCATGAGCCATAATCGGATTTCCTCCATTGAATCTGAGTCATGAGAAATAGAAGAAGAATGATAACGTGGATTAATAATTTGAGTTCCATATTTTGAAACTTCACAATCACCGCAAGGAGTCACCCACATTGGGACAGGAAAAGCAGGAGGACAAGGAACAAAAGGGATAATGGGCTCCTCCTCTAATATTAGAGGCGTCTCATGATTGACATGAGTTGGGAAAGTAGGAAAATTAGGTGGTTCAGGTTGACCATGTAAAGATATAATAACCAAGTGCTCAAATTCTTGTTTCAAGAAATCCTGATTGATGTCTTCTTCAAAAATTTCACGACAAAGGTGAAGAAATTGATCAAAAAACTCTATTGATTCATTAGGCTTAATTCTTAAGAGATTGATTCTTTCACAAATATATCAGTAATTATACCTATCAAAGGCTTGATGAATCTCCCTGAGCAAATGAAGAAGGTAATGGATGAAGGCTAGTGGAAAAGTATGGGACCACCGATTAGCATGACATTCAAGGGTGAGGAAAAAAAGCACACAAGAAAACTCTTAATTGATTTTGTAAGATTCACAAAATTGAAGAAATTCATAAATTTTATCAGTTATTGATGTTCCATTCTCACCATCAACTTTAACTGGGAAAAGTGATTGAGAGGCTCATCGTGGATTTAAAATTGATAAAGGGAAAAATTAGAAAAGCACCTCGGGAGTAATATTTGTGTATGAGCCATTTTAGATAAGCGATTCAAACCAGATACAATGGGCTCATCTTGTCATCTAGCCCTCCTTTTAGTGCCAATGTTTACGGTGTTGGAAATATGCCAACCAATGAGATTCCTTGATGTGAAGTCCCAATTAGACATCATAGAGTTTGGTGTAGGAGCCCCATCCAGAATATCAACCTGGTTTCCATATTTCTCAAAGATATGCCTTGGCTCTAACTGTCAGCATGAGAGAGGGATGCAATGGTGTCTTTGAAAAGTGAGGAGGTGTGCATGGTGAGTGTTTAGTTGTAAATGTGTCAAGTTTCTTCTACTGTGAAGAGGGGAGAAAAGTGAGCCTCTAAGTGAGAGGTAGTAGTACCACCCGAGAAGATACACACATGGACTGAAAGGATTCATCTAAAATCCAGTGGAATATTCCATAAAGGATGTGATGGTAATTAAAACTAACAAATGAAGAAAGATCTACCTAATTTCCGGCAAAATAGTCCACAAGGATGGGAAAAAATTAACAACCATTACAACACATGCTAAATAAGTTAAGTACTAAAAGAACCAAAATAATTCAACTATATTGGCACATGTGAAGGTAAACATGAAGTACAAGAATCCACAAAATATTCTTACAAACATTCATAATCCAAGCATGAAGAATTTGTTGGCCTTGAAGGCTTCTTTCATTAAGTTAAAATTCCAAGACACATGTTTACAGTGTACATCACTAGCCCCAATAGTGGGAAATTGGAGCCACTCCTTGCTCCTCAAAGAAATAGATGATCTCTCTAATGCCTTGTGGGAGGAGCCAAGATGAAAAGTATATTTCTCATACAATGAGGGAGTATATATAACCAAGGGGTGATGCTTCCTCTCCTTGTGACTCTTTGACTACCCTCATGACTATTTGGCTTCCTATAACTTTGTAGCTTACATGACTCTCCATATTACATATGTGTCCTTTGGACTTCCACTTTATAATGAATACAATATACATGGTCCACAATGATGATGTGGCATATGAAAACTCAGGACAAGACATGACATGGCACTGTTGATATGAATTGCTTGAATGATGTGGCAATGTCAAGTCACTATTGCTGCTAAGTCATTGTGATGACACTTATGCGATTGTGCTCAAGATTTTATGTATGGATGCGAAAATTTTTTACATGGTTAGGAAAAATCATATACACAAATACCTACCTTTGAAACCATTAGAATAGGCTTTCAAACATTGCATGATAGACAAACATGCCAAAAGATGAATGTTAACCTAGCAAGTAGAAGGGACCAAAGCACTACAAGAAATCTCATGAAATGAGCTCTAGTGTTTGTGACAATAATATACATTAGGGGAATTTTGAGGTCTAAAATGGGCCTCCTAAGAAAAAGGTACAACAAAAATAAAATTTATAAGAACCAATAGGATTCAACGTGATGATCTCAACCATGGGGGACGACTCACCATTTTTGGAGCCAAAAAGTAGATTAACAAATAATAAAATAATAAAACTAGTTTTTCAACTTGTATTTTCAACCTATCTCCCTAAGGTTTTACCTAGATTTCGAGTGGGAGTACTCGTTGGATGAAAAACTTAATTCATCATCCAAAGAGTACCCATGTTGCATACTTTTAATGGACATTTCTATAAGAAAAATGAGAAATACATGAAAACACGGGATTGCAATCACGTTTTTCATGTATTTATCATTTTTCATGTAGCAAGGTCTATAAAAAATATGGAACATGGGTACTCCTTGGATGAGGAATCAAATTATGCATCCAACGAGTATTTATGCTCAAAATTTGAGTATAAACCCATAGGGAGATAATTTGAAAATACGAGTTGAAAAAACAATTTTTTTCTTTTTTCCCTATAAAATTGGATGATTTAATCTAATATTATTTTATTATTTCCACTATTATTTTTTAATTTCCTTGGGAGACTCATTTTATACCTCAAAAATCCCCTAATGAAAGACCAGGGAAGGCTTCGAAATTGAGTGTAAGCTAAAATTTTGGAGGGTCTTGCATCAACTATAACACGAAGAAAATGTATAGAGCAAGAAATTGTTTCCATAGTTTGGATTGATAAATGCGAGTGCACCGGAAATAGCCTACTTAACCTAAGAAAAATCATCTTTCTCCCTTTATCCCATTTGGATACTATATCTTTCTTAATCATATCTTAAATAGGATTGACTATCTTAGCATAATCAAAGATGAATTTTCTTAGAAAATTAATCTTCCCCAAGAAAGATTGCATGGCCTTCTTGTTCACTGGAAACAAGATCTGTGTGATGTCTTTGATCCTCTCGGGATAAATTTTAAATCTAATCCTAGAAATGATGTTCCCTAATAGGATCCCTTTGGACACACCAGAGACACTTTTCTTGGTATTTAGAGAAATCCCATAATTTTGACACTGCTCAAAAATATGTTTCAGCTAACGTTCCTGATCTGATGTTTTCTTGGAAAACATAGTAACATAATACAAATAAAAAACAATAGTCTGACCTATAAGGCCATGAAAGGTTATGTCCATCACTCTTTGGAAAGTTTCACTAGCATTGATACGCCCAAATTGCATCCTCTTGAAGGTGAATGTTCGCCATTTGGTCTGGAAGGTCATTTCCAATATGTTTGGTTTTGATACTAGCACTTGATTATAACTAGTGAAATGATCAAATAGAAAAAGAATTTAGACCCAAATGCAGTCTCAAGGATCTGTTCCATGGATGGCATTGGCTAATTGTCTTTATCAGATGTTTAGTTGAGGTTTCAGAAATCAACACATAGTCTCGTTTTACCAGACTTATTTCTAACTAGGAACAAGTTGGAAACCCATGTGGAATGTTAAACCTTAAATATGATCCAAGAATCCAACAACTTTCTCAATTCCTTTTGTATGAGGGGTTCCAGCGTTCAATGAAATTTTCGTAACTTCTGCTGGAAAGGCTTTTCCCCTTATTTTATAGGAATAACATGTTGGATGATACGAGTGATGATATGTCTTTAAATCGTCATATTTCCATGCAAATAAATCATGGTACTGTTTGAATAAGAGGATAAATTATTGTTGGTTCTAGGGAGAGAAACACATATCGAGGCTTGCGTACTTCAGATCTTCTTGTGTTCCAAAATTGATTTGTTCAGATGATAACTTTGAGATTTGGGTCTTTGTATTGGTTGGTCCTCTAAACCAGTTCTGTAGGTCATATAATTTCTCTAGGGAGACCACACCCTTAGGCATAGTGTTTCATTTCGTTGCGTTGGATGCTTCTTGCAAAGCCTGATTGTGCACATCCTCATTTATGGTAGCATCTTTGAATATGTAAAAATTAGCCATAAAGTGCAATATTTGTTGGTCGTTATTGAAAACACATAAGTTAGTGACATTGTCTAGTACAAATGGTTTGTATAAAATTTCAATAGAAAAAACCATTTTTCAATGGTGACATCCTAGTAGCTATATTTGCTAAAGCATATGTTGCGACATTTCTAACTCTAGGAATAAAACTAATATTGAAATCTTTGACATGATTAATTAAATTCCATACCTCCTACTAGTATTTTTAAGATGCAGTGAAACATAGTGTATAGTATCTCGTACTTGAAGAGTGACCACCTTTGAGTTGTCGATTACCTTAAGAATTTATACATTTAGGTCAATATATTTATTTAACCTGAGTATGAGTGCTTCATATTCTGTATTATTATTAGTGCACTCGAACTCCAGATGGCATGAAAGGATATGCTTCTTGTTGCATGGGTCTGTAAGCAAACAACTAACTGCAGAGTCATCCTACGTCTTTGAACCATCAAAATATAAAGTACCAATATTATGAGATTCTAAGCTACTTCCCATACTATTATTACTACTAGTATTATGTATATCTATATTACATGATTCATTTGCACCAACTAGAGAACAAGGAAGGAGATCCAACTATGTATTTGGTGGAATGGGTGATGGTTGTGCATGATAACACCAAAGGTCAGTTTCAAGGGAAAAATTCCCAAATATTAGATCAACGAAAGATGCAGGATCATTGTGGTTCTCAAGTGGTGTTACAATGTTCTTCATGTATCGTTCATTTTCCACCAAAATATGGTTATTCTTTCCCCTATATGGAAGCCATAAATGTGACTAGTCTGTTGCAAAATACCCTTGTAATTTCCTAAATAAGTCTCTACTGAGGAGTTCACCATAGGCTTTTAGAATGTCCATAATCATAAGATTTATATATTAACGAACTCGTTCATATTTTAATAATTTGATAATCACATTATTAATTTCACAAATAGCTTAGATGAGAGACCTATCTAATTGAATAATTTTTGCATTAGTTTTGTCCCATTCAACATTTATTTTCTTTGCAACAGATAGTGACATTACATTTACAGATGCACCAGAATCTACTAAACAATTATGGACATTATAATTGAAAATTTTGAACGTTAATAAAAATGGATGGAAAAGAGTGTTAGATTCTAATGTTACAACATTAACTATAGATTCAAGGGGACTAGATGACTTACCCTACACCCTTTGAGAGGAAGAAGCTTTATCACTCGAGGAAGGTTGTGAAAAGGCTTAGAAAAATAATTCATGCTAGCCGACAATCCTCATGAGATCATAAATAGAAATATTGGCACACACACTCTTCAAATATTGAATAATGTTATAATAAGTTGTTTCACCTCTAGCCGGTTGTGCTGAAGTGTCTGGAGGAGTAGCTTTGTTTGGAACTTCTGGAATTGTATACTTACTTTTATGGTTGGAGGAAATGTTCTTGGAATTAGTTTCATTTCCAAAACTACTCCGTGTATTCTAAGTAGGATTGACCAGTGGTGAGATCCTTCTCGGTAATTTATCTCTCTATTTGTGTCTTTTCACCTCCTGATAAAAAATGGTCCCTTTAATCCTTAAATTATAGTGACCATTTTTCTTTAGAGGACAAGCCTCAATTTCTGGTGGTTCTCCAGAATTCTTCTTATCAGCGTGGTAAATACAATCAAATGTATTCACTGCATCTCTAATACATTTTCTTTCTTTAGCTACTACAGGTTCATTTATTTCTTCTGTTTGTTCTTCCTACTCATATGCTAATAAGGAATCCACGATGTGCATGACCAAATCGTTCATGTTGTGATTCCATTGTGAGAATTTCTTTTCTGAATGATATTCATCGTGGAAAGAATAATAATTATCCATGTTGATACCTTCTATATTCATCACAACATTGGAGCTCTAGGAAGACTTGGTGGGATGATTGTTGTTGTTATTATTATCCCTTATAAAAGGGTAGGACTTGGGAGGCTTTATCCTAGTAGAAGTCTCACTTGACCTTTTCTTTAGCTCTGAAATTTAGTTGGTAAGTGTTTTCACCATCGTGGTCAAGTTTTCAATATCTAATGATTCCTTTTCTTTAGCCTTACTAGAAGATGGATTAGACTTCCTACAGTTTCTTTGGAGTCCTTTGATTCATCATCGTCAATAATGACTCTGATAGCACACAAGTCCTTCTCGATGGCGATGACCTCTGCAAATTTTAATGCCAGTGTTTCCTTTGAAACCCTTTTAACAATTTGGGAAATGTTAACGAGCAAGGAAGATGTATAGTAATTAATAATTGATGAATCATGTGGTTGTGTGTCTAGGGGAAACTTATTCAATATATGATTTAACCTACAATTAAAATATTTCACTTTTTCCTTTTTCCCCATTTTACTATTTCAGACCTCTTTCAGTAACAAATCTCTCTAGAAATAACTTTTTAAACTCCCTCCAACTGTGGATTGAATTGACAAGAAGACTATGGTACCATGTTGTTGCTATACCTTCTAGTGTATAAGGAAAGAGTATGCAAGCAACATCATCGTGCCTTATTTCCAACATACATAGATGCATGTAGAATTCATTGACATGATATTCTTCCTTTGTCTTCTTATCTAGATCAAAATTTGATAAAAAAAATTCTAGATGTCTAGGAATTTTATGAAGAATGTCTAGAAGAAAAAAAGGCCCTTGTTCCATTTAATCCAAGTCTCCGTTGGCCATGTCTTTGTCTTTGTGCTTCTCCTCCTTCTCAGAGTCTAAGGAATCTTCTCCTTCATTGTCTAAACTATCAAAAATGTCATGACAAAGAACAACATCATCCTCGTACCCTTTTTAACAAGTGTAAGTTTATTTGGTTTCTTTGTGTCTTCTACAAACCGCTAAATCTTCAAGAGTAGAAAAAACCAAATCTTCCACTATCAAAACTAATATACAATACTAGTTTCTTCTTTTTTTTCGGAAAATGTGAGAGATCTTGTGCTCCCAGAATTATTTTGACATCCTTTGCAAACTGATAAGTCATAGGTCAAAGTGCCCAAATATGTTTGTAAGTAGCCTCGTATGTCAACTCTAGACCAGGCTAAGAAGATCCTCCTACTACAGGAATAGGAATTGGGATGTTGCTCGAAATGTTGCTACCTTGTCCAGAAAATGAATGGTGAGGGTGTGTCAAGTTATCAGCCATAAAAAACCGACTACCCTCCTTCTAGTGCTAGAATGTTGACAATGTTGGAAACCACAAAGATACAAGGGATCTCCCCGATATAAGGTCCCAATTATACCTTACACCATTTGGTGTAGAAGTCCCATCTGGAATATGGCTCGACTGTCGTTTACTTAAATATATGCCTTGAATTTAAATGTCAGCAAGAGAGAGAAGTGCATATGTCCTTTCAAATGAGCAAGTGAGTGTGCCTTGTGAGTGTCCAATTACAGATGTATCTAGGTTCTTTCACTATGAAGTGGAAATAAATTGAGCCTCTAAGAGAGAAGTAATATTACTACCCTAATGGAGACACACATAGAAAGATAAAGAATCATCTAACATTAAGTGAAATAGTTCAGACAGATGTGACGATCATTATAAACATTACAAGATAATTCCAATAAGTTGAGCACTAAAGTCACTGAAATAGTTTCAAAGAATAGTCTTAGAAACAATAATAAACCATGAGTGAAATTATGTTAGCCTGAAAATGCTTCAATATTAAGAAAAAGTCCCAAGATATATAAATACAATGGGAATTATTAACTCCAATAGTAGACTGTTAGAGCCACTAATTGCTCCCCATAAGTACTAACTCTATCTCCCTAATGCCTGGTGGGAGAAGCCAAGGTTAAAATTCCTCTACATGAGAAATGAGGACCATTTTATAACTCGAGGCATGACAAATCCCCATGAATTTTGACTTTCCAACTCCTAATGACCTTTGAAGTTCCAAATGACCTTTGGAATTACATATTACTTTTTCTATTACATATCTTTTGTATGCATGACTCTTTTGTCCATACATGACTCTTGGACTTCGACTTATTTGTCTTTACAATGATTACAACAATACATCATGACTTCCACATCATCATATGATGAGACTTGACATGTCACTATCGTTGATGATTAGGATTAACAGTGACTTTGTTAGTTTCAGTCTTTGCAGCCTTCCTCTAGTGATCAAATATTCTCTTACAAAGTGGTCTCAGAGTGTCCAAGTCAAATTTTGTCATTTTACTGAGTTTTCAAGTAAAATTTGGTCACTAGATATTAGGTCTAGGGTTTGTTTGCACTCCTTTCAAAATTATCCAAAGGTCGGTCCATGTCACCATTCAATTGAGTGTACCATCATTCAAAGGGTTTTCAACATCATTTCGGGTTCCAATGGGTCATTTTACACCTTGTTCGTGCTTCAGGTGTACTTGGGTAAGGTTCATTTCCCTCTCCTAGGGTTTTGTAGGTAATTTCTCTTGGATGGTCAAATAATCAACAAAACTTGTATACTAATGCTCATACACCTTCCCCTATCCTTAATGTACCTTATTAAACACTTCCGATCAATGATATCCTTCAAATTCCTCATTTTCGCACAAACCTTAGTTTCTTGCTACAATTTGACAATTTTCTAGCCTAGGACTGTGTTTTGCCCTTTTGGACCCCTTCCCCTCACTCAATCTTTGAAATTCCACTTTCCCATATTTCCTAACATCCCTCCCTACTTCCCAACATTTCCTCAATAATTTAGAAACCCCTTATCCCGTTCATTTCCCTTCATTTCGACAAATCCACTATTCCACACATCGGGGTAGGTTTTACTCAAGTGATGTTTCTAAGAAATAGAAGATGAATTTTGAGAAAGTGAGCAAGTTTGTTGTCCAAAATATGCCAAGTAAGAAAAACCTCCTTCATGTTTTACACAGGTGTCATGGTTTTAGAGAAATGTCAAGATACAGTTGCCTTAAGAGAATTGATGCACCTCTGAGGTGACCTTGGGAAAATCAATATTTCTACTAACTTTGTTGGTAAAATGACTTATGTGATGAGTCAAATGATAACTAGACACCAATATCTTTCCAATGAGCTATTATGAGCTCAATTTTAAGTTGAGGAAGACCTTCAAAAGTTGACTGCAACAACACTCTGCTTTTAGGCAGCCTCATTTTGCACATTTTGACTAGTCTTGGGAGATTTGACTTTTGATAGGGAAAATGAACTCCCAATTGAAAAATGCAAGTTGGGTTGGAAATTTGACTCAATAAACTTTACAACGAGCTATCGGGAACCAAATTTGGACACCAGGACGTCCCTCAAAACGGGTCTGAAAAAAGGCACTACGCACAGAATTGGCACTATGCACCTACAAAATGTTTCCAGTGTAAAATTACACTAGCGCTACGCACAGAATTGGCGCTATGCACTTGTTGAAAACACCTAAAAATTGTTATGAAAACACCTCCAAAGCTATTTAATGCTGGTGCCAAGTAAGTTTACCATTCCTCCTTGCTAAGAGAGAAGTGTGCTTGTTTTCTTGAGTGTGTTTGGTGTCATTTCATAACAAACCCTATTGGCATTGAGATTTCTCTCATAAACCCTAAATAAGCTAAACTACCTCTCGTAAGACCCTAAGGGTCATTGGCTTCCTTTCTCCTCCATTTACATGTATTTATCAACTCTTCCTCACTATCCATCACTCATCAAACTTCACTCCATTAAACCCTAATTTCTACATCAAACCCTAGCCCTATACCCTACTCCAAAACCCTAACTCCCACATCCTACTCTTTCACTACTCCTACTTCCCTATCAAACCCTTATCCTACATTCGAAAACCCTATTCACTCTGTTCATTCTGCTCATTCCCTAAAACCTCAAAACCTCAACTCCCTCAAGCACTCATCATCCCCATACACCTCACTCATCTTATCTTTTAAAATCTCTTCATACCCTTTTTGTCCCCACTTCATCCCTTCATTCCTCATCAACTACTACATCATTAAAACCTATGGAGAGTGACCTCAAATATTTTCATCTAAGCCTCGGGAGGAAGGAGGACCTTCAGGACACCAGGAGACCAAAGACACTAAGACTTGAACAGGAAAACAAGAAACTTACCGACAAACAAGACCTCATGGAGCTGCAAACCATAAGGGAAAACAAGCAAGCAACAAAAAGAAAGAAAGTCAAATTGACACCCCTCGAGCAAGAGATTGATGCTAACTGGGAATCATGGCTAGAGAGGGAAAATATGCACTTGGAGAAGCTCCTTCAAAAGGAAAACAAGGAGAAAAGATGTTGAGGCACATGGCTTTTCATTATTTGCCAAGAAACAAGATTTGCAAAGCGAGAATAAGGAGCTTAAAAGCCAAGTTGAGGAAAACTTTGAGGAGGAAGAAAGACAAAGATAAACTCAAATCTTCACTAAAGCTTCCTTGGCCCAACATAATACTTAATGCAGGTCACTCCTTCCAAATTTCAAGAAATTTGGCACACTTTTTGACAATTTTGAAATTTTGAAGGAAAAAACGGGATTTTCTGCCTGGTGCGTAGTGCCACCTGGTGCTCGCTTTTGCTAGGGACCTCCTATGGAGGAAAAATATACATTTTTGGATTCCTTGTGAAAAATTATGAATATCCAGAAATTATTAGAAATATTTGTCAAGTTTTGGGCCTCCAAAAGGGTCAAAAACACCTCAAAAATTCCCTATCTGCCCCTTTTTGGCCACACAGGAAGTAGTATTGGGAAAACTGATTTTTGGAGGGGCAAATGGACACAAAACTCTGAAATTCCACTTTTTCTGGAAAGTAGACAGACATAGCTTTCCAACAAGCCCATTTGGAGCTAATGTGGTGCATGGAAAGGCTTCTAAAATCAGCTGGGAAAAAGCACTATGCACAGGATGGAAAAGTGCCATTTTTTCCAAAAAAACTCTGTTTTTTGCCTAGTTTTCTTCTAGTTTGACTTTTTCTCTCTTATGGTCAAATTCATGAGCTGAAATGATGTAAATTGATGTGATATGATGAAAAATTATCAAAATTTACTTGATAAGGTAGATACATCAGTTGTAGGTTGTTTGGAGTTGAATGAATCAATTTCCTAGGTTTTAGAGGCAAGCTGTTGTAGGAATTTACAGGGTAAGTTCCTCAGACAGAACACCAAAGGAAACCACTCAAAAACAGATCACAGATCAATACACCAGTATTTTGACGTGGTTAAAAGCCTCAAAGGGGAAATATTCCACGGCCTGAGCCAACATGGCCACTTTAGGAAATTTATTAATAAAAGAATGAAAATTTACATAAGCTTCTCTCGTGAACGGTTAACCTACAAATGACCCTCCATGCACTTTAAATAGAAATCATGGACCAATCAGGTGTTAAGCCACAGATCAAGTGTCGGTAATACCGAGGAGAGAATGAACCATCGTATCACTACATATCGTGACCGTCGGATTGTAAGTTACAAATGTACATAGTAAAGAAACACACTTTACCTAACTCTATACTAGACCAAGTTATACTTAACTATTCCTATGTGTCGGAATATCCTAACATCCCCCCTTAAGAACAACTTGGGATAGGATTGAAGGATTTACAAATATGACACAATAGGAGAAGGAAAGAGGCACTAGAGCCTATCCCCCCTTAGTGACAACTTCCTGAACTCCAACCATAAATCGAAGTTTAGTAAACTTCGCCTCTGTGAGAGCCTTTGTAAAGATGTCTGCAACTTGATCATTTGTTGAACAATATTGCACTTAAAGAACATGGTCATGAATGAGCTTTCTGATGAAGTGCATGTGTAGTTCAATGTGTTTTCTATGCTAATGCTAGACTGGATCTTTTCATAATTGAATGGCACTTTGATTATCACACCAAAGTGTAGTCGGATGCTACTGCTGAAAACTCTGATAGGATCTGTCAAAGCCACAAGGCTTCCTTACT
This sequence comes from Pinus taeda, assembly GCA_000404065.3. Classification (NCBI taxonomy): domain Eukaryota; kingdom Viridiplantae; phylum Streptophyta; class Pinopsida; order Pinales; family Pinaceae; genus Pinus; species Pinus taeda. The sequence goes on along the minus strand of APFE031409699.1, from coordinate 20,598 downwards.
AGCTTCTACAGCACCACGATACTCTGCTTCTGCTAAAGAAAGAGAAATGGCAGCTTGTTTCTTGCAAGCCCATGTAATAGGTCCTGAACCAAGAGTGAACACATAACCGGAAGTAGACTTCCAATCATTAGGGTCACCAGCCCAATCAAAATTAGTGAAACCAACCAATAGAGGAGATGCTTCGGCACAGTAATGAATTCCAAGCTAAACCGTTCCTCGAACATAATGAAGTATTATTTTAGCTTCTTTCCAATGACTTTCATGTGGGGTTTGCATAAACCAAGCAATAAGACCAATAGCAAAGGAAAGGTTAGGACGAGTATGGGTTAGATACAAAATGTTTCCTAAAAGTTGACGGTATAAGCTAGCATCAACTTCAGGGGAAGTACAAGTGACTGAAAGTTTGACTCCAGACTGAAAGGGAGAAGGAGCTAGCTTACAATCTTCCATGTGAAAATGGCATAGAATATCACAGGCATACTTGGATTGGGAGAGAAAAATACCTTCCTTGGATTGCAAGACTTGAAGACCGAGAAAATAATGTAAGTGTCCTAAGTCTGTCATTTCAAAATTCTTTTTAAGGCTAGACTTCACTTGGTTGATAAGGTTGGGATCACTACCAGTGAGGATAAGATCATCAACTTAAAGAACAAGAATGATAAGATACTTTCCCACTTTCTTGGTGTAGACAGTATTCTCAGAATGACACCTAGAAAAGCCAGATTCTAAAAGAAAGCTATCCATTTTGGCATACCAAACCCGAGGAGCTTGCTTGAGACCATAAAGGGATTTCTTAAGCCGGCATACAAGACTGGAGTCTGTTTGTATAAACCGAATAGGTTGTTCCATATAGATTTCTTCATGAAAATCCCCATGTAAGAAGGTGGATTTAACATCCATCTGATGGACTTCCCATTTGAAAGAGTTAGCAAGGGAAAGAACAAGGCGGACAAAGTTCATTTTGGCAACAGGGGAGAAGGTTTCAGTATAGTCAATGCCTTCAACTTGTGAAAATCCCTTAGCAACAATACGAACTTCATGTTTATCAACTTTCCCATCTGGTCCATACTTGGTTCTGTAAACCCATTTTCATCTAACAAGTTTTCGTCCCTTTGGTAGAGGAACAAGATCCCATGTATCGTTTGCCAATAATGAAAGATATTCTTCATTCATAGCTGTGTCCCAATCTAGATGGCCTGAAGCTTCTGCAAAGGTGTCAGGATCATAATTTTCTGAGACTTGAGCCAGTAAAGAAGAGGCTCTTTCGAACTGAGAACGTGTACGACGCTGATCTGCAGGATCACCTGCAATATCACCTGCTGCATCCCGAGTAGCACGGACCCATTTTGGAAGTGAAGGAGCTGAAGGAGGATCCTGAGAAGGTGGGGGAGGATTTTCATCCTCACTTTCATCATCTGAAGAAGAAATATGTTCAAAAGTAGAAGAGATAGAAAGAGGTGGCACATGCGCTGAACTAGGCTCGTAGGCCAATTTATTTTCATCAAACATTGCATCTCTTCTAATGATAACATTTTTGGACTTAAATGGAATAAGTGTATATCCTTTGACATCTTCAAAATATCCAACAAAAATACATTTTTCACTCTTAGGTTCTAAAGCTTTATGTTTCTCATCTAGAATATGGGCCCATGCTTCACTTCCAAAAACACGAAAGTGACTCACATCTGGTTTAATTGAGCTCCATACTTCTTCAGGAGTGATATTCTTTAAAACTTTAGTAGGAGTGCGACTTATTATGTAATTTGCACAGTTAATTGCTTCTGCCCAATAATTAAGACTAAGTCCTTTAGTTTTAAGCATACAATTAGCCATTTCCTTTAAGGTGCGATTCTTCCTTTCAGCTACACCATTTTGTTGTGGGGTATATGGAACAGTATGTTTCATTTGAATTCCATTCTCAGTGCAAAAGTTGATGAAGTCATTTTTAACATATTCTTTGTCATTATCAGATCTTAGCTTAAGAATTTGATGTCCAGATTGTTTTTCAACAAAGGCCTTAAAGGCCAAGAATTTGTTAAATACTTCACTCTTGAGTTTTAAGAAATATACCCAAGTGCGTCTGGAGAAATCATAAATGAAAGTTAAGAAATACTTGTAGCCAGAGAAGAAAACAACTGGAAGTGGACCACATAAATCACTATGCACAAGCTGTAAAGGGGCTGAGGCGTGCCAAGAGGCACGCTTTTCAAAACTGTCCCGATGATGTTTTCCGAGTACACATTCGGAACAAACACCATCTCTGCAAAATACCATTGGAAGACCTGTCACCATATTTTCTTTACATAGATTCTGAAGGGAGCGATAGTTTAAGTGACCAAATCGCTCATGCCAAAGTTTGCTCACTTCATCTTTATGAGCAACAAATACCGAGGGAAGATTGAACCGTCGGATCACTGCATATCATGACCGTCGAATTGTAAGTTACAAAAGTACATAGTAAAGAAACACACTTTACCTAACTCTATACTAGACCAAGTTATACTTAACTATTTCCTATGTGTCGGAATATCCTAACACTCGGTTTCTAAAATCTTTGAATGATACAAATTCTGCCCTACTGTCTTCTCTATCTTTAAACAACAACAACAAACTAATGATCTAATTGTGTCAACTATGGACGAAATAATTAACTGCATTTTTCATATCTCCCTACAATCAATTCTAATATATGCAAACCTTTAACAAGTCTTCTAGCAAGGTCTTCCTCCAACTATCTCGAAATTACAATTAGGTAATTTCCAATTTAATTGTTTTAGTTAAATATATGTATATGGAAACACCATAGAAGTTAAAGATCAAAATGTCTTGCTTTCAGGTTCTTATTATTTCTATTATCTATAGACTATTAGATAAAGAATAAAGTATTAACCTATCAATATAATTTGAATTTTAGATTTCTAGGTAAGTAAATGTCATATTTCATATTTTTCCATTTCAAAACAGTTTCTAAAGAATGAAAGGTATGTTAAGCTTCACAATCAGAAAATACGTCATATAATCAAAACAAATTTGTCAATTAAAATCCATATATTAACCAGTTAAAATATCAATGGTAAATGGAAAGATAAGGAAAATAACAAAAAATGGAGCCTCTCCAGAACGTTGCATGAATCCAAAACCATAAGCTAGAAACATGAAAATCCTCTTAGGTAAGGAAGTCCTTTCTTAGCCTTAAAGCGAGAGGCAAGGCCACTAAGGTGATAGTGGGTGGCTTGCCTGCAGTTATGTGGAAGTATGAGTGAGTATCTAACTATTGTTAATCTTATAACTTTTACACCTAAAAACAAAGAAATGACATAGGCTAACTTTAAACACTGCTTTTAATCCTTCCATTCATGGCCATGTCCACCACGAAGTAGAATCCTTATTTTAATAGAGTTACCCTTCAATTCAAAGTTATGAAGATATTGCTAAAGCTAAATTTTGGACAGTAGTCTTATGACTTTGTTTTGGTGCAGGTAATGCAAGCTCTTGAGCACCTGCCTGGCAACCTCAGCCAAATAGTGTTCTGGGACTTTTGAATGACAACATGTGGCCTCAAATAGCTAATATGTAGTAACATGACTTTGCTAATCTACTAAAGATTTTCCAAAGCACATGCCTAACTTTCGAGAGACACTTTGTGTAATTGTTAACATTGAGTGGGAAGAAACCAAGTTATATTTCCTTGGAATATTGTTTGTAAACCTATAATCAACAATACCTCTGTTTCTAAAATACAAATTTTGCCCTACTGTCTTCTCTGTCTTTAAACAGAAGAAATAGACTCATGATCTAATTCAGTCAGCTATGGAAGAAATAATTAACTTCTTTTTTCATATCTCCCTGCAATCAATTCTAATATATTCAAACCTTTAACAAGTCTTCTAGCAAGGTCTTCCTCCAACTGTCGCAAAATTACGATTAGGTAATTTCCACTTTAATTGTTTTAGTTAAATATATCTATATGGAAACATCTTAGAAGGTAAAGATCAAAATGTCTTTCTTTCACGTTCTTATTATTTCTATTGTCTATAGACTATTAGATAAGGAATAAAGTATTAACCTATCAATGTAATTTGAATTTTAGATTTCTAGTTAAATAAATGTCATATTTCATATTTTTCCATTTCAAAACAGATTCTAAAGAATGAAAGGTATGTTAAGCTTCACAATCAGAAAATACATCATATAATCACAACAAATTTGTCAATTAAAACCCATATATTAACTAGTTAAAATGTCAATGGTAAATGGAAAGATAAGGAAAATAACAAAAAATGGAGCCTATCTAGAATGTTGCATGAATCCAAAACCATAAGCTGTAAACATGAAAATCCTCTTAGGTAAGGATGTCTCTTCTTAGCCTTAAAACTAGTGGCAAGGCCACTGAGGTGACAGTGGGTGGCTTTCCTGCAGTTATGGGGAAGTATGAGTGAGTATCTAATTATTGTTAATATTATAAATTTTACACCTAAAAACAAAGAAATGACATAATCTAACTTGTCAGTCAATTTACTTGGTCTCATCTCCCATAAAGAGAGGAGAGGAGGATAGGTCTACAATAGTGACTGTGTAAAAATTATTCACTTTATAGTGATGATTCTTGGGGAATATCCCCATACCGCCTTCTGGAGGAGACAACTTACAGAGGGATATGCAATATCATAAGAAAAAAAAATCAAGAAAATAATATTACCTATCATTTATATTAAGACAAACATAGCAAAGCTTGTAGGAACTGTGTCATTTCTCATGCAGTTGTCCTTGCAATAAAATATTAAGACACAATAGTGAGCATGTAACAGTCCTGTACTGTAATGAGTTGAGTGAACCTCATTACAAAAATTGTATGAAAGACACAGGAAATGAGCTGTTAAAATGTCAATGGTAAATGGAAATATAAGGAAAATAACAAAAAATGGAGCCTATCCAGAACGTTGCATGAATCCAAATATATTCAATCCTTTAACAAGTCTTCCAGCAAGGTCTTCATCCAAATCTTAGGAGTTCTCAAGTGTTTCAACCTTCAATGTATAGTTCCCCCAAACGAAGGTTACATGGATCATGTGTGCTGACTTGGAATAACATGATTATATTGCGGATGAAGTAGATGTCTCGAAACTACGATGGTAATTGCCACTTTAATTGTTTTAGTTAAATATATGTATATGGAAAGACCATAGAAGTTAAAATTCTCAACCCCTGAAAGTCACACTAAAGCTAAATTTTGGATAGTAGTCTGTCACAAGATGATAAAGAAGCAATGAGTTGAGTGAACCTCATTGCAAAAATTATATGAAAGACACAGGAAATAAGCTATTAAAATGTCAATGGTAAATGGAAAGATAAGGAAAATAACAAAAAATGGAGCCTATACAGAATGCTGCATGAATCCAAAACCATAAGCTAGAAACATGAAAATCCTGAGAATCAGAGTTTAATTTGAATTATCATCTTCACTTCCACATCCTACAATGGAACTGTTGATAATGCCCTAATTTGATGATACAACCATAAGCTGGAAACATGAAAATCCTGAGAATCATTTGATTTCATGGATATGTCAAAATGAGTTCAGAATTTTTGATCACTACCTACCAATCCTAACTAGATTAGACCTCAGGAAATCTCCTCTTAGGTAAACACTACTTTGAATCCTTCCATTCACACCCAAGTCCACCATCAAGCGGAATCCTTATTTTAAGAAAGTTACTATGGATAGGCTTCCATTCAAAGTTATGAAGATATTCGTAAAGTCTGGCTATGACTGGAAATTTCGTGTGCATTTGGATATGTTTTTCCATTTAGTTAAAATTCTTAACTCGTGAAAGTCACACTAAAGCTAAATTCTGGATAGTAGTCTTATGACTTTGTTTTGGTGCAGGTAATGCAAGCCCTTGAGCAGCTGCCTGGAAACCTCAACCAAATAGTGTTCTGGGACTTTTGAATGGCAACATGTGGCTTGAAATAGCTAATATGCAGTAATATGACTTTGCTAATCTACTAAAACCATAAGTTAGAAACATGAAAATCCTCTTAGGTAAGGAAGTCCCTTCTTAGCCTTAAAGCGAGAGGCAAGGCCACTAAGGTGATAGTGGGTGGCTTGCTTGCAGTTATGGGGAAATATGAGTGAGTATCTAACTGTTGTTAATCTTATAACTTTTACACCTAAAAACTGAACCTCATTGCAAAAATTATATGAAAGACACAGGCAACGAGCTATTAAAATTTCAATGGTAAATGGAAAGATAAGGAAAATAGCACCTATTTAGTTTTGAAAAGAAACACACCTGTTTAGTTATGTTTGTTGTTTCTAGTTTTTTTCGAGTATAGGCACAGGCTTTCAAGTGAAGGGAGAAGCTTATCAACATCTAACTTGTAGGGCTTTTTCCTTAGGTAGAGCAGAATCAATCCCACACAACAAAAACAATTGAATTTCAATCATTTAAAACAACAAATTAACAAAATTTTAAATAAACAGGACAAGAAAACATCCATACAGTTGAGTTGCAAGTTTTCAGGAACAACAATGGATATAAGCAAAATAGAATAGTGGTTGACAATAGTATAGTAAAGTCAGGAAACATATAGCAAAATATGAGATGAGAAAGGAGAACAGTAACCCATAATATATATATAACCTAATAACTACCACCACAACCATTTGTGATGCAGAGGGCACCATATTCGGATGAAGGGAAAAACGACCAACTGATTATTTCTCATTGTGGCTGTCCTCATCCTCCTGTCCCTCCTCCTCCTACAGAAAAAATGGCCTACATGGCCCTCGTGCAGCCAGGATGAAGGCCCCTCGTCCTCTGCGACCCTCGTCATCCTCTTACAATCCCCTACCCAAACCCTCCTCTAAAGGTCCCCCGCCCTCCTCTACAGTAATCCTTCGCTGGCGCCCTCATGTGCACCCCCACCTTCCTCTGCATCAAACACAGCTATCCGCGCGCAGGACAGACTGGCTGGGTACAGACGGGTTGGGTTGATTAGGGTAAATGGTTAGGCAGCAAATAGAACGAAATGATTTTTTTTTTAATTAATTATTAACTAATATGTTAAGTTTTTTAAGGTTTTTTAAGGTTTTTTTAATGTTTTATAATTTTTTAATTAAATTAGATAGTTGATTATTGTTGAATCGTCTAACAATAGATCTAACGGCTAAGATTAAGATTAGGACAAAAAGGCATATGGAGGAGTTTATTTCAGGGGAATACGCCTTACGGGACAAAATATATATAACTTTAAAAAAAAAAAATATATATATTATATATATTATATTATATATTTTCTTTATAAATTGACTCCATTTGGAAGTAGATAGTAAATTTTTTCCAATAAAGTTATTATTTATTATTTATTATTTTAGTTTAATTTAATTTTTAAATTAATATATTAAAATTTTATATTATTCATAAAAAAAAATAAAATCTCCATTAATTTTTAATAAATTATTTTAAATTTATTCAAAATTTAATTTTTTATTAATAATTTTAAATGTGTTTCAATTTTTTTTTTTTACAAATTGATTAGTTGAGCAATACTTATTACATAAAAATTTTTTAGTTTTGTGATTATTTATTTTTAATTTAAAATATATTAGAAGTTAATATATTATAATGGAAACAACAGCTCTTTTATTTTCCATTTTTCTTCATCCTTTCAATATATTATATTATTTTGAGTTTTAATGATTAATTATTTTATTTCATTTATTAAGTGATACTTAATCATTTAAGCTTTTTTGAAAAAGAGTATTTTAATAAATTAAAAATATTTATAATATTTATTTATTCAAATAATGTAAATTTTATATATTATTTTAATTTATCCACAAATCATACACAGAAAACTCTCTTGGAACTCCCTGGACACAAAATTTTACTAACCATATTAAACATTATAAATATAATTTCTTACCATTTACTTTATAATAAAGCGTTATTATTTGTCGCTCCAACATTGTGCCCACTATTTCGACATATTGTTATTTTGTTGACGTTGTTACTACTTTTTCATAAATTTGTTGAGAGTGTTATCGATTCTGTAAAGCCGCCGTCAACAAAAAATTCTTCACCGTCGCCAACGAACAAACCGAAGTATTTTTATAACGATGTCAAATCTGCAAATCGAACAAGGACCACGCATCCAATCCGCCTTGCTGTAGATTGTCCGCATCGAGTACTAATTGCCTCTCAGAGAATGAATAGATTGGATCGGTAAGAAAATAAACAATATCCCACATGCATCACAGTATTGCAATTTAGAGTTTTTATAAACATAACCTCTGAACAACCATTCAGTTTTTCGTCCAAGATCGCCCGATATCGAACAGCCAAAATCGACCGAGATAGAACAGCCCGGCCCAATCGAATGGCCAAGATCGCCTTATATCGAACAACCCAGATCATCCAAGATACGACGGCCAAGATCTTTCCAATCGGACGACCCAAATCGCCCAAGATCGAACAGCCCAGATTGCCCGGGATCTGATGGCCCAGACCTTCCCAATCGGACGGCCTAGATTTGAGGCGAACAACCCAGATCATCCAAGATACGACAGCCAAGATCTTCCCAATCGGACGACCCAAATCGCCCAAGATCGAACAGCCCAGATTGCCCGGGATCTGATGGCCCAGACCTTCCCAATCGGACGGCCTAGATTTGAGGCGAACAACCCAGATCATCCAAGATACGACAACCAAGATCTTCCCAATCGGACGACCCAAATCGCCCAAGATCGAACAGCCCAGATTGCCCGGGAACAACCCAGATCATCCAAGATACGACAGCCAAGATCTTCCCAATCGGACGACCCAAATCGCCCAAGATCGAACAGCCCAGATTGCCCGGGATCTGATGGCCCAGACCTTCCCAATCGGACGGCCTAGATTTGCCCAAGTCAGACAGCCCAGATTTGCATAGATCGAACAACCAAGATCGCCCTAGATTAGACGGCGAAGATCTGATCTTCCCAATCGGACGACCCAAATCGCCCAAGATCGAACAGCCCAGATTGCCCGGGATCTGATGGCCCAGACCTTCCCAATCGGACGGCCTAGATTTGAGGCGAACAACCCAGATCATCCAAGATACGACAGCCAAGATCTTCCCAATCGGACGACCCAAATCGCCCAAGATCGAACAGCCCAGATTGCCCGGGATCTGATGGCCCAGACCTTCCCAATCGGATGGCCTAGATTTGCCCAAGTCAGACAGCCCAGATTTGCATAGATCGAACAACCAAGATCGCCCTAGATTAGACGGCGAAGATCTGCCTGAATCAAATGGCCCAAATCTCACTGAATCGTACGGCCTATATATGCCAGGATCGGACGGCCCAGGTCTGCCGCGATCTGACGGCCCAGATCTGCCTGGATCCAATGCGGCCCAGATCTGCAGGGATCCTACGGCCAAATCTTCCTGGATCCGACATCCCAGACCTGCAGGAAGTCAATGGCCCAGATCCAAATCTCCCTGAATCGTACGGCCTATATATGCCAGGATCGGACGGCCCAGGTCTGCCGCGATCTGACGGCCCAGATCTGCAGGGATCCTACGGCCAAATCTTCCTGGATCCGACATCCCAGACCTGCAAGAAGTCAATGGCCCAGATCTGCAGGCATCTGACGGCCCAGATCTGCCTGAGATCAGATGGCCCAGATCCACCAGGATCGGACAACCCAGGTCTGTCCAATCAAAGGGCCCAAATATTTCGGGATCCGATGGGCCAAATTTGCCTGAGATCCGACGGCCAAGATCTCCCTGAATTGGACGGCCAAGATCTGCCCAATCACACGGCCAAGAACTGCCAGAATCGGACGTCCTAGATCTGCCCGAGATCAGATGGCCCAGATCCATCGGGATTAGATGGCCCAGATCTACCCAATCAGAGGGCTCAAATCTTTCGGGATCTGATGACACAGATCTGCCCGAGATCCAACGGCCGAGATATTCTAGGATCGGATGGCCAAGATCTGCCCAATCAGATAGCCAAGATCTACCAGAATCAGACAGCCCAGATCGCTTGAGATCAGACAACCGAGATCCCCTGAGATCAGACGGCCTATATCACTTGAAATTTGATGGTCCAGATCGCCTGGAATCGGACGATACAGATCTTCTGGAATCCGACGTCCTATATCACCTGAATTCTGACGGCCCAAATCGTCTGAAATACGACGAACCAGATCTAACGGCCTAGATCGTCCGAAATCCGACGAACCAGATCTGCCAGAATTAGACAGCTCAGAGTTGCCCAATACCCAATATATCACTGCCAAGTGGCACATCCCAACGGGACAGATCTCAAGCAACAGAGGCTTGCCAAGTGGCAAGCGATGATAGACCAAATTCAGCCAACAATGCATGCCAAGTGGCAAGCGATGATAGACCAAATTCAGCCAACAATGCATGCCAAGTGGCATGCCGTGATAGGCAATGTTTCATTCGACAGATGGTTGACAAGTGGCAAATCCATATAATGGCAACAAACGGGTGCGTGCCAAGTTGCAACCGATGATAGATCAGATTCAGCCAACGATGCATGCCAAGTGGCACATTCTGATAGGCAATGTCTCATTCAACGGATGGCTGCCAAGTGGCGAATCCATAGAATGGCAACAAATAGGTGCATGCCAAGTGGCAACCACTGATAGACCAGATTCAGCCAACCAGTGTACGTCAACCAATAGATGGGTACCAAATGGCACATTCTGATAGGGGATAGTGTTATTATTATAGCGGATATCAGAGCTAACGAATGAATGCCAAGTGGAGATTGAGGGAGGCGAATGTATGCCTGAAAAGTGGCTAGACGGCAGGACAGATCTGTGCCTAACGCTGGTCGTAGCTGTCAATGTGGGATATATGGACAAAGCCCTTGTTAGCTTCTCACGCAGATACACTTTAGCAGCGCTGCATAGAGGTTAAAATTCCGAGTCTGTGCATGAATACAAGATGTTACCCTTTACTGCTCTAGAGCACATCTCTTTGAAAGGATTATTGTTGAATGGAAGCTTGGTTTAATAAATGAAATAAACACCCGCGAAACTGGGATAGGTTAGCCCAGCGTTGGGAGTAGGTAAAGGTAGTGTGGAAACGATGGATCGTTACTCTCCGTATTATTTATCCAGTTTTGAGCTTTCTTCAATCCCATATAGTCTGCTACAAAGCTGATGGGATATTTGTTATTAAGAACAAACATATTTTAAAGTGAATTATCATTATAAATTATAAATAAAGTGGAGATTTTAAAGTGAATTGTAAAATTTATTAGAAAATAAATTTAATGATATTTCACTAATCCTATGAATTGCTGACATATTTGGCCTTTTCTTTTTTCTCAATTATTGGTGGATTTATTCTTAAACATTTCATATTGATAAATGGAAATATTTTTAAAATTGGTACTTGTTGATGTTTGGTAGGAAACTAATCTAATTGGTGACAACAATAAAGATGAAAATGAATGCATAAAAAAATTTGTTGATTGGTTCTTAAATTGAAAGCTATGAGTCCAGTGAAAAACAATGTATAATTATTTCAACCAAAATTAAGTACATGACCTTGTAGCGATCAATTAGCATGAAATCAAGAGCATGAAAAATGTCTCAATTGGTTCTTAAACTTAAAGAAATCACTGAAGTTACAAGAGGATATGTATCATTTTTCCAACCAAAATTAAGTACATGACTTTGTAGCAATCAAGAAGCATGAAAAACACATGTATCATGTATCATTTTTCCAACCAAAATTAAGTACATGACTATGTAGCAATCAAGAAGCATGAAAAACACATGTATCATCTAGGTTTAGGTTTATGTTTTTGATATTTTAATTGTTTTTTTCCATTCATTAATTTTATACTGAATATAATGATGTATAAACTTTAAGAAAAAATTTAAATTTAAAACCTAAAACACATTCAATTGAGTTAAATAAAGACACAGGTGAGTGGGCCACCTTTAAATTAGCTATCTTAAATTTCCTCCGTTTTATGTCTCATCCATTTAGCTAATTAGCTGGCATTGATCTTTTTCTACTTAGTTCTCTTTATCAATGAGTTTGCTTGGTGAGCGTTCTTCATTAATCCCACCTACAATCCCTATCCCTAGAGTTCTTTTTTATTCAATTTGAGATAAAACTCTCATTTTTGAGGAGTTTTTTTTGTCTCACTAAAACTAATTTTTCTAAAAAGGATGAGAAATTTTTTCCCTTACCTCCTTTCATAAATAGCATTTCTCCTTTGTTGAAACTTAGTTGTTAAGGAGAGTAGGCTCTCTAAATTAGCTTGATGAGGACATAGACAATTGGACACTACTTACTATCATTGTAAAACATGAGTTCATGCCAGACAATTGGACACTGCTTATTATCATTGTAAAACATGAGTTCAAGTGTGCAAATAGTAGATCAAAATTGCAATTAATTACAAGCTTAAATGACATTAACTTTATATAAGAAAACTTATTATATATTTATTCTAAAAAAATGATAAAAATGGTGCTTACAAAACCATGAATCATAAATTGCAATCCATCAATCTGGATCAATACATCTCGTGGGGGAGACGTATCCATCAATTTTGATCAATAAATCTCGTGGGGGAGACATAAAGCAAATGAATACTAACTAATATACTTTTTTCCATCAAGTAGCTACGAGACGCTCCCTGGGTGATGGATAGGCCCAACAACAACAACTCTTGGGGAATATTTTGTAGAGAAGCAGCTTGACAAGTCATGTCTTTTTGGGACACATCAATTTGTTTCTTCGTAAAGATGTTTCTTTGGTCTCAACACATTTTTCATACTTGTAGTTTTGAGTTGGAGCACTGGGTTGCATTCAAGTTTACGTATTTTCTTAATTCACTGCTAACTTATATTTGTGTATTGATCTTTTCATTGTTTTGAATGCCTTTGAGAAAATTTCGCCAAATAGAAACCCAAATGTAGCACATGTTCAAATGCTCCATAAAACTTAAGCATCAATTCAACACACATAATGTAATGTTAAAAATATATAATGTGATGTTAAAGGAACATGTGTCCAATGGAAAAATAGCTCTTTGAAAATAGATTATACAACCATGAATCATAAATTGTCATCAAAGTGTAACACATGTTCAAATGCCCCATAAAAATAAGCATTAATTTTACATATATAATGTGATGTTAAAAGAACATGTGACCCATGGAAAAATAGCTATTTTCTTATATTTACAACCATGAATAATCAATTATGTTTACAAGAGAAAATCATATACCATTAAATCATGAAAGACCTCCAATAAAGTAACTCTATTTCAAGATAAAAGTAATTGCAACATTGAATATTAATCTTCAGTACAAGATTAAATATTGATCTTAGTAACACTTTATCTGAACGAAGGAAAACATTGATTCATAAATATTGATCTTAGTAACACTTCATTTGAACCAAGGAAAACATTGATTCAATATACATTTTAATGTGTGAAATTACATCTTACAGACCATGTTCATTATGATGATCAAAATTGTTTTTTAATGATGTCAATGATGTCTTATATTTCTAGTATCAAATATTAATTATGCCAATGACCATCTTATGACATTCCAAAGTTCATGTAAATAGTGATTAACAAAATGCTTAATATTTCTAAAGTTCATATAAATAGTTATTAACAAAAAAACTTAATATCTCTAAGCACTCCAAAGAGTTAGTGTGAGGTAAATAGTGTGAGAGTTAGTGTGAGGTAAATACCATGAAGTAAATAATGAACAACAAAAGGCTTAATAGACATCAATATCAAAACACTTATTATCAGTGTACTTCAGCACAAATTGTAATTACAAAGTTGTAACTACAAAAGCAGTGAATATCAAAACACATTTTTATCATTGTGCTTCAGTGAATATTAAAACACTTGTTATCAATGTGTTTCAAACACTTGTTATCAGTGAACGCAGATTGTAACTGCAATTAACTTCAAAGCAATGAATATCAAAACACTTCTTATTAGTGTACGAAACTTATATAGAACATAGAAATAGTAGAATATATAATAGAGAAATGCACAGGAAATGCACTGTAAATTACATCCATTATAACAAACATTGGCGCTGCACTACTTTGATTGTAAATTGCATCCATTATAACAAGGAACTTATATTGAACATAGAAATAGTAAAACATATAACAAACAAATGCATAGGAAATGCAATGTAAATTGCATCCATTATAATAGACATTGGCAAAATGGAAATGCGTTGCTTTAATTGTAAATTGCATCCATTATAAAAAAGACATTACCTCATTGTGCCGACAATTGTTCATTCTTAACTCATTACACGGACAATTACCTCGTTGTGCCGACAATGGTTCATTCTTAACTCATTACGCCGAAAATTGTTCTTAAAAACCAGTAATGTTTACGATAACGAGCAATGAAAGTAAGTTCCATAATATTTTTTTGTTTCTAAAAAAATAGAAAATCATTATCATAACCAAAGAAATTAGAACTAATTTTAGTGACATATTATGGTTTGATTTGCTTCATAAAAATGAGGAATGTTTAATAGAACTATTAAAGCTATGTCAACATCAATAGTCATGTGAGCTTCAATAGACAAATTTATTAAAGCTATGTCAACGTCAATAGTCATGTCAGCTTCAATAGACAAATTACTTCAAATGGTTATGCTCTTGCAACACAACAACATTACTCAATTTAAGTTTCTATATATAATTCCAAACATTCAATTACATTACAGCTTCAATAGTCAAATTACTTCTAAGAGTTATGCCCTTGCAATGCAACAACATGCTCAGTTTAAGTTTCTATATATAATTCCAAACATACTTCAAATGGTTATGCCCTTGCAACACAACAACATACTTAGTTTAAGTTTCTGTATATAATTCCAAACATACTTCAAATGGTTATGCCCTTGCAACGCAACAACATACTCAGTTTAAGTTTCTATATATAATTCCAAACATTCAATTACATTAAAATCTAGGAATATACATGAGTAAACCTATTAAATTAAATTATTGTTTAAGCTATGGAAGATACTAACAAGTCCTATCTATTCTAAAGATAAATCAAAAGAAGTGAACTTGTATGTGCTTATAATCCCTAAATATACTTAGCAGCCTACAAAACCTTAAAGGCTCCTATTTGTTCTAAAGCTAAATCAAAAGACGCTTATAAACCTCGAAAATACTTAGCAGCCTACATAACCTTAAAGGCTTTAGTTTAAGGAAGCAAGATGACAAATACCGAAAAGTTCTATCTATTCTAATAGATAAATAAGACAAGTGAACATAAATACTTATAAATCCTGAAAATAATTGGCAGCCTACAAGAAATCACTAACTTCAGTTGTCGGCTGTGCAATTTCTATTTGAAACATGAAACTTCAAGAATCCCATTTAAGACACATTAGGAAGTGATGTTAACAAGATAAAATACTTATAAACTCCATTGAAGACACATTAGGAAGTGATGTTAACAAGCTAAAATACTTATAAACTACAAAAATACTTGGCAGCCTACAAGAAATCACTAACTTCAGTTGCTGGCTATCCCATTCAAGACACATTAGAAAGTGATGTTAACAAGCTAAAATACTTATAAACTCCGAAAATACTCGGCATCCTTCAAGAAATCACTAATTTCAGTTGTCGGCTGTCCCATTCGAGACACATTAGAAAGTGATGTTAACAAGCTAAGATACTTATAAACTCCGAAAATACTTGGGAGCCTACAAGAAATCACTAACTTCAGTTGTCGGCTGTGCTATTTCTATTTGAAACATGAAACTTAAAGGATTTCTATTTGAAACATGAAACTTCAAGCATCCCATTAAAGACACATTAGGAAGTGATGTTAACAAGCTAAAATACTTCAGTTGTCGGCTGTGCTATTTCTATTTGAAACATGAAACTTAAAAGGATTTTTATTTGAAACATGAAACTTAAAAAGGATTTTTATTTGAAACATGAAACTTCAAGGATCCCATTCAAGAAACATTAGGAAGTGATGTTAACAAGCTAAAATACTTTATAAACTCCGAAAATACTTGGCAGCGTACAAGAAATCACAAACTTCGGTTGTCGACCGTGCTATTTGTATTTGAAACTTGAAACTTCAAGGATCCCATTCAACACACATTAGGAAGCCATGTTAAGAAGCTAATCATGAAACATTACTACTGAAGTTATTGATGTTGATATGCTAATTGCACAAATTTGTATCATAATTTTTAATTTGAAATTATTGATGTTGATATGCTAATTGCACAAATTTGTATTATAATTTCAATCTGTATTAAAATTTCGATCTCGATGAGTAGAGGAACATTAACACACAAAGGTAAAATCAAGGGAAAAGGTTACTGTGGTTACACAAAAGAGAGATCAACAAATTTTTTGGTTTGTCTCATCTGTGTAATTGGATATACAATTATGAAATACATCTTCTGATGTTTAGGAATAAATAAGCTGGCATATGTCTGCCAAATAGGCCAAAAGAACTTCGTAATGTAGACAATAAACCCTAAACCTCTCTTAAGCAGGCTCGCACTAAATAAAAAAATGTTTCCAATAAAAAATATTGACCAAGAACCACAAGAATACGGAAGACAAGAAAGAATTATGTTGGATCACTGAAATCTAAGATACATCAGTCATCGGTGGGAAACAATCTATGACCATTAACAATTCTCGAAAATAGAGACACATTGTGATTTATAGTCATAAATACACACCACAATAATATTATCTTGTCACACAATCATTTCTCGTAAGCATAAATCATACATGAAAATGTGACGCTTGGACGTTGGAATGACAAGGCTGCTGCTTTCATAATAAAGATACAAATATTTGGTGAAATATCTGTTACTCTGACTCCCCAAAAGGGTGATGAATTAAACTTGAGCACTTTTTAGGAGCCCATCAGCACCATATTCCCCAGCATGATCAAGTGCTATATTCATATCTTAACTTCTTAATACATCTGCAAAACCATAACCTGAAATTACTAGGCCTGCATTGATGTATATTCGAAGTTGTGCTAGCTTGAATCTTGGCCTAAAATCAGGTCTCCAGTTAGTGTCAAAGAACATTACAAGGAAAGGCAATTTGCAAAGAGGTTGCCCAAGCTTCATGCTGCGGAATTCAACTAACTTGCTCCCCAATCAAATCAAGGCCAACAAGGAGGAAAGAAATCCCTTCAAACAGTGAAAAGTAAAAATGAATTCCTTGAGCAGACAATAATCTCTTCGCAGAGGTTAAAAGAAGAAAAGATAAAGCCAATTTTTCTAATAAAGCCAATTGGCTACGCTAAAGCCAACTCTTTCTAATAAATCCGTTTGGATACCACTGCCTACAACTACTCCAATATCTTCATCCTCCTTGGCAGAATAAGAAAGCTGGCTATAAAAGAACTGCTAATGACTACTCCAATATCTCCACCCACCTTGGCAAAATAAACTTGGCAGCAAAAGACATTTGGGATCGAGTCTGGCGAAGAAAAATAAGTATGGAAAATAGTATTTTGAGATAAACACTAACATGACATGCTCTGGATTTGCACTAGAACGCTCAAATGACCTTCGACTATTTTAGTTGAAATCGATAATCAACATGCCTCTTTTGTCATAGTTCGAATCCCATATTAACTATTGGATAAAAGGCTGAAAGACTCGTGGAATCGATAATCAGCATGATTCTTCTGTCATAGGCTGAAAGACTCATGGAATTGATGACAGGTGGTGTTTGAAATGCTATTCCCATATGGTAGAAGATAATCCCTACCTGTGTGACTTGGTGCACTCCCTTTTATCATTTTGTATTGCATCAGATAATAATTGGATATACAAATATGGAATACATCTTCTGATGGTTAGGAATAAATAAGCCTACATGTATCTGCCAAATAGGCAAAAACATAGTCATTGGAAGGATGATGCAAAAAAGAGTGAATGAATAAATAGAAAGGAGGAATGAGCTTTCGCAGCAAAATGAAAAGGAATATTAAGTTTGCCTTCTTTGAGAAACCAATCTGCAGACACGACATAAAAGAGAAGAGAGTTGCGAATAATAAACAAGAGGAAAACTCATTCAGCAATTAAAATCAAAATAAACAACTTACAAGAACTTCACCACATAAATATCCATTAAAGCAGATTGCAAAAAGCACCTCCTTAATGTTTTAGTTTTCCTTAATGCATGTATTATGGACTAAAAACAACCTCCTTAGAACGGATTATGTCTGGTGGACACTAACGGAATAACTGCATTTGACCCCAAGTTGTCATCTCCAATAACCTTCTCATCGAAGCTGAGCTGCAATGTTGCCCAAGAGCCAACTCCAGAGAATAAGAAGCTAGATACCACTGCTAACAACTACTCCAATATCTTCATCCTCCTTGGCAGACTAAGAAAGCTGGCTATAAAAGAACTGCTAACGACTACTCTAATATCTTCACCCACCTTGGCAGAATAAAGCTAGCAATAAAATACATTTGGGATCGAGTTTGGCGAAGATAAAGAAGTATGGAAAACAGTATTTTGAGATAAACACTAACATGACATGCTCTGGATTTGCACTGGAACACTCAAATGACCTTCGACTATTTTAGTTGAAATCGATAATCACAATTCCTTTTTTGTCATAGTTCAAATCCCATATTAACTATTGGATGAAAGGCTGAAAGACTCGTGGAATCGATAATCAGCATGACTCTTCTGTGTTGAAATCGATAATCAACATGCCTCTTCTGTCATAGTTCGAAATCCATATTAACGATTGGATGAAAGGCTGAAAGACTCATGGAATCGATAATCAACATGACTCTTCTGTGTTGAAATAGATAATCAGCATGCCTCTTCTGTCATAGTTCGAATCCCATATTAACTATTGGATGAAAGGCTGAAAGACTCGTGGAATCGATAATCAGCATGACTCCTGTCATAGTTCGAATCCCATATTAACTATTAGATGAAAGGATGAAGACTCATGGAATTGATGACAGCTGGTGGTTGAAATGTCATTCCCATATTGTAGAAGATAATCACTACCTGTGTGACTTGGTGCACTCCCTTTTATCATTTTGTATTGCAT
Source organism: Pinus taeda (assembly GCA_000404065.3). Classification (NCBI taxonomy): domain Eukaryota; kingdom Viridiplantae; phylum Streptophyta; class Pinopsida; order Pinales; family Pinaceae; genus Pinus; species Pinus taeda. The sequence continues at coordinate 1,472 of APFE031409699.1, read as the reverse complement.
CAGATAATGTTGTCTGTCTGACTTTCTAAAGATTAATTTTGAAAAACATTGAAACTCTTTCAAGGTTATAATGAGTAGTGGAATCATCAAATATCCAGAGGGCTCAAAGTGGGGTGTGAGGCACCCACATCCTATTTTCATTATCCAAATTATGTTAGCATAAAAAACGATTCTATAATGCAGAATAAACATAGAAATGAAAACTGAGATGCCCAAGAAAAGTATTTCCAGCCATTGATGCTTGCTCACAATCTGTCTATGTTTCTCCCTCACATTTTGGCACTGGGCACACCTTCAACCTTTGCTTATTAAGAACTTAGATCTGCATAACTTCTTCTGAATAGGACCAATTATTGAAAAGTATACAAACTGTACAAGAATTATTGTTCAGCACACATTGAAACCCTCGACCCCTCTAATTGTGCTCACAGCTTTTCTTTTTAAACAAAAATACAATTAAAGGTTGGACCAAAAGCAATGACAAAGTCTCATATTAGGAGTGAGGGAACCCAATTCAACCTCGAATCAAAGAAAGAAACATGTTCTCACGTGTTCCACTACGAAAAAAAATTAGACACAAACGCTAGAATTTTACAGAGAATTTTGAGCGTGATAAGCATCAAATACCTTCTGAATAGCCAGACTATTACTACACCTCTAAAGCAAGTTATGGAAGTATTATTTGATTTTCAGCCACAACAATAAATAAGCACTTATGCCCAACAGATAAAGGATCTGCTCAGCTAGGGCCCGATTGGATTCCTACTTCTTGGCTCTTAACATACAATGTGTAGATATGAATTTTCCAATACTCCAACACTCAAAAATTCACCAAGAAAAAACTCTCATCTGTGTGGACAATCGCAGAACTGTTATGAGAAGAGATAAATGCCCAAGTAGAGAGCTCTCCCATTCATCAAGCTATGAAACATAATGGAGACAAGAAAAATCACTACAAAAATCCGAAGGCACTTCCAAGCTCTGCTCTCTCAACTTGATGGTGTAAAACTGAAGGGGATTGAGATGCAAGCTTGGGGACCAAACATAAATATATAGCCAAGCTTCCATCAAGCTTCTATTGGCTATGTGTCAAGTGTTCCACAGATCATGGTAGAGAACTCTAGAGAGAGTAAAGGACCACTTCAGAAGCTCCCAACAGGAAATTAATTAGCTGCAGTTGATTTCCATAATTTAAGGAAATTACTGCAGTTGGTTTCCAGAAATTAAGGAAATGACTGCAGTTCACTTCTGTAATTGTAGGCAGTAGTTGGGAAAAACTTAATGGAGCTTAACATTCTCCCACTTGGTCCATACTTCCAATCTTAATGTCTCATTTTAAAACCCATTGATAATCTGTATTAAGTAATAGATACATGAATCATGGCGATAAGTCCTCTAATGACGAGTATTATCTTCCATGTATTACTATGTATTTATTCTTATTATAATTTATGTGGCAACAATTTCTTAAT
>APFE031409685.1:0-42360 GCA_000404065.3 Pinus taeda | reverse complement strand
ACCCTAGGAGAGGGAAATGACCTTACCTAGGCGCAACTGAAGCATGAACAAGGTGTAAAATGACTCATTAGACACTGAGATGATAATGACAACCCTATGAATGATGACAAACTCAGCTGAATAGTGACATAAATTGGCATTTGGGCAACTTTGAAAAAAGTGAGAGCAAACCCTAGACCTAATGCCTAGTGACCAAATTTTGCTTGAAGACTCACTGAAATGACAAAATTTGACCTTGACACTTCAAAATCACTTTGTAAGAGCATATTTGATCACTGGAGGAAGGCTGGAAAGACTGACACTAACAATCTCAATGGCCGAGATTAAGTCCCTAATCAGCGGCTAAGATTAGATTTGGCTTGATCCATGTCTTTCTGGACCATTCTAACACAGATTCATATTAGTACACATTAATATTTTATTTTCCCAAAGTTTAGACTTAGGGACTCCATTAAAAATATTAATTATTTTAACATCTCCTGATCTGTTTAGAATCTACCCAAACCCTTTCTGGGTATTAGAGATCTCAAGTGCCCCAACCTCTTCACTAAATTTCGTGGCTAGAGCACATCCGATGCTACCCCAAATCAACACTCCCTCTTAGTGAGGACTATGCTCTAGCAATACTCACTGAGTATTACTCTGATCATCGGGGATCGGTACCTATGCTGATGCTAGACCTCCCTGCCCAACATCCTCTGCACTATTGCATCCTATACTACTGCCCATGGTTTTTCCACTGCCACTGTTACATTTGTACGACAGCTCCCTCTGCATCCGTGTTGCTACTAGTCCTTTCTCCCAACATTGCATCTACACTGCAACTCCCTCTACATCTGTGCTGTTGTTGGTCCTTTCTCCCAACACTACATCTGCACTGCAACTCCTCCTTCATTCGTGTTGCTAACACACTGCTTCTAAAAGAGGTTCTTTACCATCCCCATCTTTTCCCTGAAGTAGTCAAATTTTGACTTTCCAAGGGCCTTGGTGAGGATATCTGCCACTTGTTCCCCTGTAGAAGTGTAGCTCAACTGTACAGCTCCACGTTGGACACAATCTCTGACAAAGTGATACTGGATATCGATATGCTTTGACCTATCATGAAATACTGGATTCTCAGAGAGTTTGATGCAACTCTGATTATCACACATGATCCTGGTCGCCTCCATATTTCTTCTGAATAGGTTTACCAACAGTTTTCTAAGCCATATGGCCTCACACGAAGCTGTGCTTGCTGCCATATATTCTATCTCAAACAAGCTTAGAGCCATGAACTTCTATTTCCTACTTGCACTAGGAGGTTATTCTTGATCCAAATGTTGAAACAGTACCCAGAGTTACTTTTCCGATCCACTGAACTTCCTGCCCAATCTGCATCAGTAAATCCACTCAACCTGATATCCTTCCCCTTGTTGTACAAGAGCTCATAATCAACTGTTCCCTGTAAATACCTAAGAACGTGCTTGGTTGCTGCCCAGTGAGCCCTCTTTGGTTCCACCATGAATTGACTGAGGGTGTTGACAACGTAGCAAATATCTGGCCTGGTATTGACTAGATACATTAGGGAACCTACAAGCTGTCGGTATAGGGTGGGATCGACATCCTTTTCTTCTGATGCATCAATCTTCTTCCAGTTGGTGATCATTGGCGCAGCCATAGATCTATAGTCTCCCATCCCGAACCTTTTCAGAATTTTTGTAGCATACCTTCCTTGCCCAAGGAAGATTTCTCCTTTCTACTGCCAAACTTCCAACCCTAGAAAATAGTGCATTCGTCCCAGATCCTTCATATCGAACTCTGCGGCTAGATTCTTCTTGCAGTCTTCAATGAGTCTAGATGATCTTGTCAGGAAGAGATCATCCACATATAATACTAAGATAAGTGGCTCGCTCTCTACGACCAGATAGTAGAGATGCAGACCCGTGTCACTCTTGACAAACCCCATCTTCTGCAAGTAGCCATCTATTCGACCATACCACGTTCTTGGTGCCTTCTTTAGCCCATACAAGGCTTTTTTCAGTCTGCATACATGAGACTTCTGCTCATGAGTTTCAAAGTCCTCTGGTTGTTCAATGTATACTTCTTCTTCTATTACCCCGTTCAGGAATGTCATCTTAACATCCATCTGAAGGATCTCCCATCCCATCTGGGCTGCAAGAGATATCACAGTCCTAATAGATGTATACCTGGCTACTGGGGCGAAGGTTTCCTCATAGTCAATCCCTTCCTTTTGAGCATACCCTTTAGCCACAAACCTGGCCTTGTATTTTTCAAAATTGTCGTCCGCAGCATATTTGATCTTGTAGATCCATCTTCAACCTACCACAGATCTATCTTGAGGCCTTGACACAACCTCCCAGACATCATTTACCATCATGGAGTTATACTCCTCCACCATCGCATCTAGCCAGACCTGATGCTGAGCTGCCTCCTTGAAGCTGGCAGGCTCTCCATCCTAAGCTACTAATGCCTGATACCTGTCTACTTGTTTTCGCTCCCTTTTATTGTTCCTTGGCTCTCTGATGAAGTTCTCTGCATCACATAGAATCTGACGAAGTTCCCTGTTGGTTCTTCCTCTGCCAACAGGTGCTTTTGTTTGCTCCTCTTCCTCATCCTGAGAATCTTCCTGATTTGAGGAAGGATTCTTCACTTCCGTTGCTTGAAGAGGCATGACCAACGAATCCTCTTTCGACTGCTCCTTGGAAGGCATTTCGAGAGATCTTCTGAAAGCTCTGTCCTCCATGAACTTTACATCTCGTTGTACTAGCACCTTCCTGCTCCCTGGAAGATAGATCATGTATGCCTTAGCGTTCTCGCTATATCCTGCCAGATACCCCTTTTCTGCAGTTTGATCCAGCTTCTTCCTCTTTTCTTCGGGTATGCGACAATATGCCAAACTCCCTTATATCTTGAAATGATTGACTTCAAGTGTCTTCCCAGTGAAGACTTTCTCTGGGGTAATCTTGCCCAATGCCTAATGAGGAGTCCTGTTCAGAACGTAGACAACTATGTTGCATGCTTTTGCCCACAGGAATTTTGGCATATCCTAATCATACAACATGGCCCTAGCTGCTTCTACAATAGTCCTGTTTTTCTGTTCTACCACCCCATTCTGCTCCAGATTGTAGGGAGCTATCCACTTTCTTCTAATGCCCTCCTTAGCGCAAAAATCAGTGAAGTCCTTATTGACATATTCTCCACCATTATCTGAGCACAAGACTTTTATTTTCTTACTTGTCAGATTCTCCACTAGAGCCTTGAACTCCTTGAATAGACTGAAAACATCATCCTTGTTTTTCAAAAAATAGATCCAAGTTTTCCTCGAGTGGTCATCAATGAAAATAAGGAAATACTCGGCACCATTGAGAGCTTTGACGAACATAGGTCCACAGATATCTAAGTGTATCAATCATAGTACACTCTTGGCCCTGTGGTTGCTCCTAGGAAATGCCGCCTTGGCATACTTTCCTAAAGCGCATCCCTTGCATACATCATCTCGTTCTGTACTCAGATCCGGAACTCCTATTACAATGCTCCTGAGAATTCTCAGAGCTCCATGGTGCAAGTGACCCATCCTTCTGTGCCATAGTCCGTTCAAGTCTTTGTCCCCATGACTGCCTATTAGTGCCATTGGAGATTCTAGTTGTAATCTGTACAACCGATTACTTTTGATCCCGATCTACACTTTTTTTTTCCAGCTCGGGTGTTTGACATATACCTTTTTCTTGATGAAGTAGACGTCATAGCCCTTGCCTTGCAGTTGTGATATGGAAAGTAAGTTCATCCCCAATTCTGGGACATGTAGCACATTTGTGGCACGAAACCTCTCTCCCGATTTTGTCTGAAAAACTATGGTACCCTTTCCTATTGGAGTACACTTTGCCTTGTTCCCTATGGTGATCTGAAAGTTCATCTTCTCTTCTTGGTATTCTGAGAAACACTCCCTGATTCTCGTCATATGCCACAAGGCTCCACTGTCTATATACCATACTTCTGGTGATGTAGCACTAGTCATGCACGCCACTTCTTCTTCCAACCTGGAAGCCAACATAGAGAAATAGAAATCTCTCTTGTGCAATCTTCTAAAAATCTGCGTGAGTCCCCTGAGGTGGATGCCTCTGCATCGTGGTCTCGACCCATAACTGATTTTCCCTTTCTGTCTTCGATTACTTCCTTTCATACCATGTGAAAATTCTATCATTGCAACAATTGATTTACTTTTCTTACTTATTTCATCACAAGTTATTCATGAAATTGCTTCAACAAACATTAAAATAAATATTGCTGCAAATATCACATCATAATACAGAAACAAAAATATGCACACATTGACACAGTTATTTTGGACTAATGTCCCCAGAAAAACCCAATGTGGGAAAACCAGTGCAGCAAGGGAGGATTTTATTATTCAACTATTTTCTTTTACAACACGGTGCCAAACTGGCTTACCCACAGATAGACAAGCTTCCAGCACTTTCCTAAACCCGGCGTGGACCCTACTGACCTTTGCTACACCCTGAAACCCTCTACGTCAGCCTGAAACCCTCCACATCAGCCCATTGAAGCTCTACGAAGCCTCTCTGGGCTTCTGCGTCACTCCTGCAGCCTCTACAGGCCCTTCTGGCTCTGTGCAATCTCTGCTCCCCCTGCGTGGCTTCCTCTGGCTCTACTTTTGCCTCTTCTGCGCTGATCTCCCGTCTCTTTGATCCATACTTGTTGCCTCCTGACTGATCTCTAGACCACTGGTTCAATTTCTCAGCAAACCCCACTCCAGACACTGAATTGATTGGTCTCCCTCAGTGTGTTCTCCAAGTGCCCCTCAACCCTCCTCTTATACTTTTTCTATTGACATCTCAACGGTCGAGATTAAGTCCCTAATTAACTGCTAAGATTAGATCTGGCTTGATCCATGTCCTTTTGGACCATTCTAACACAGATTCATACTTTTTTTTCTAAGTAAGATTGTTCTATTAATATGATACAAAAAAGTAATTACAGTGAGGCATGGCCTCAATAGTACTGAGCATCATTCATCACAAAATAAGACTGTCTAGCATTGACTGCCCAAACAAAGGGGAAACCAGTCCAAGAAATCAAAAGAACCCACACAGGGGTTATCAATTTTGACCAAAAAACAAAAAAACATCTTAGACATTGCAGAGACATAACTATAAAACACACAGACTTAACCGTAATTGCCCAGTCATCAAGAAAAAACATCCACCTAGCAAAAAGCAACACCTAACTACTAAGTGTCGAGACTAGAGATTGTCCGGGGCCGATTCTTCCACAATCGGACACACGTATTTATCCCAATCGTCTTCCTCGTCTGACGTGCCACTGCCTTGAGCTAGATGGACGCCCTTGATGCTACTTGCGCCCGCATGCGTTCCAGACATGTCGCCCTGTCGGCTGCCTAAGCCCTACGTGTCACCAAGTTTGCCTTTCGCAACTTGCTGACTGCCAGCTAATGCTTTACCATGCAGGGTGGCTATATCTTCTTCTGCTCACTGTTTACCGGGGTTGCGAATGCTCCTGTTGCTTGGTTCTGCCCTATTTGGCTCATCATTGTGCTCAGGCGGAGGTGTTGGTGGGTCAATTTCTTCAGTGAATGTGATAGTAACGATGACTGTGATTACGGGTCGATTCAGGGTTCTGCGAAAACAGAATTGCGTGGTATGGGGAGCTGGATGCAGAGGAAGGGGAAAATTGGTTGTGTGAACCGCGGCATCCCTCCTTCCTGTGCCTTGGAGCCTAGCTCTTCCCCTTCCGCTGCGGGTGTCTGGGTAACGACCAGAGAAGGAGCTATGCAGATTGGGATTGTCAGCTGAAGATGCAAGGGAGACAGAGTCAGGGCTGGGCGTTACAGGAGTGCGGATGCTCCCGCCGCGAGTGCCTTCTCTCCTGCTTTGCATTCGATGTCGGACCATGGTAGGATTAAAAGCAGGGTTAACAGCAGAGGGGGTGGTGGAATAACTGCAAGGAGAATGGACAAAGGAAGTCTGGGCTGGAGCTAAGTTGCAGAGCCTGGTGTGGGAATAATGAAATCCGTTGCCCAGGTCAATACAACTTAGCAACCAACAGCGCCTACCTGTTACAGTGCGAGAACAGGGCTCTGCGGCCTGCAAAGGGCAAACACAATGGAGCAGGGGGGGAGGAATTGCATAATGATCTACAGACGCCATTGCTATGAGTGTTGTGGTTCTGTCTCGGCCATAGCATTCATTTAATGGCGCTTGCAAGGTGCCTTGAATGCGTCTCAAGTTGGCACGGGGGAAGACGCAGGTGGCCATGTGGCCAGCCCTTCCGCTGTCCGACCGTCCCATCATCTTAATTACCTTGATAATTACCTGCATTTGGGTAATACAGATTCATATTAATACACATTAATATTTTATTTTCCCTAAGTTTAGACTTAGGGACTCCATTAAAAATATTAATTATTTTAATATCTCCTGATCTATTTAGAATCTGCCCAAACCATTTCTGGGTATTGGAGATCTCATGTGCCCCAACCTCTCCACCAAATTTCGTGGCTAGAGCACATCCGATGCTACCCCAAATCAACAATACAGCATCGCCTAGATGCTTCCACAATAGTCATATTTTTCCTTTTTGCTACTCCATTCTGCTCCGGATTGTAGGGAGTTGTCCACTCTCTTCTGATGCCTTCCCTAGCGCAAAAATCGGTGAAGTCCTTGTCAATGTACTCTCCACCATTGTCTGAGCGCAACACTTTTATCTTTTTTCCTGTCAGATTCTCTACTAGAGCCTTCAACTCTTTGAATCGACCAAAAACCTTATCCTTGGTTTTCAGAAAGTAGATCCAAGTCTTCCTGGAAGGGTCATCAATGAAGGTGACGAAGTATTCGGCACCACTAAGAGCTTTTGTGGACATAGGTCCGCAGATATTTGAGTGTATCAATCCTTGAACACTCTAAGCCCTACTGTTTTCCCGAGAATTCTCAAAGCCCCATGGTGTAAGCGTCCCATCCTCCTGTGCCATAGTTCATTCAAATCTTTATCCCCATTGCTTCCTATCAATGCCATTGGAGATTCTAGTTGTCATCTATACAGCTTGTTACTTCGGATTTCAATCTAGGCCTTCCTTTTCAAACTCGGGTGTTTGACATATACTTTCTACTTAATGAAGAAAACAGCATAACCCTTGTTTTGAAGTTGAGATATGGAGAGTAAGCTCATCCCTAATCCTAGCACATGCAGCACATTGGTTGCTTGAAGCCGCTCCCCTGCTTCGGTTTGAAAGACTATAATATCTCTTCCAATGACGGTGCACTTTGCCTTATTTCCCATGGTGATCCAAAAATTCATCCTTTCTTCTTGATAATTTGAAAAAAATTCTTATATTCATGTCATATGCCAAGAAGCTCCACTATCTATATACCAAACCTCAGAGGAGGCAGAACTTGCTAGGCAAGCAACTTCTTCTTCCAGCCTGAAAGCTAAAATAGAATTCTCGTGACCCGTGTTCCTCGTGCATTCTTCTGGAAATCTACGTGAATCCTTTGAGTTGATGCCTCTGCATTATGCTCCTAACCCATAGCAGATTCTTCTCTCCTATTGCAGGATCTCTACTCTAATACCATGTGAAAATTTCTAACCCGAAATTCTACTGCAGTAATTGATTTATTTCACCTACTTATTTCTCACAATAAGTTATTTACGAAATCCTTTTAGCAAACATTAAAATAACTCTAATGCAATTATTGCATAATTACATAGAAAAAATAACAGTGATATACAAGCACAAGAACCAATCACGTCAACACAGATGTTTTTGGACAATTGTCCCTGGAAAAACCCAATGTGGAAAAACCAGTGCAGCAGATGAGGGTTTTATTAATCTTCAACAATAATCGCTTTACAAGGAATGATTTTATAGAGAAACTGAGAGAAAACACCTGAGGCAAGGTTCATCCCTCTCCTGGAAACTTTCTAACACCCTGGAGACCCTTCTCCCACTTCTATGTCACTTTTGTGTCACTCTGCATGGTTCTGCGTCCCTCTGCATCAGCTAGCATGAGGACTGCGTCTTCCCTTTGTGTTGTCTCCCAATACGAATGCATCACCTCCTCCTCAGTCGTTGATTGTTGTTGATATCCTCCTCTTCCTCCACCCTGCAACTCCCCCTCTGAAATTGATCTCTTTCTCTTTGAGAATCGATTTTCCTTGGGATACTGAGTATCTAAAGGTGTTTCTCCCAATGATCCTCAAGTCTTCTCTTAGACTTTTTCTGTTGATGAATCAACGACCAAGATTAAGTCTCTAATCAATGGCTAAGATTTAAACAGACTTTATCCTCATCTCTTAAAAGCTTCTCACCCTTATCTTTATTAATACCCATTAATATTTTTATTTTCCTATGTTTAGACTTAGGAACCTATTAAAAATATTAATTATTTTAATAACTCCTCATCCCAGTGGAATTTCTCCAAACGATTTCTAGGTCTTGGAGATCTCATGTATTCTAGCTCCTCCACAAAATTTTGGAGCTAGAGCACATCCGATGCTACCCAAAATCAACACACAGCTTCCAACATCAAACTTCAACCTTCTAGCAACTTCGACCTAACAGCGTCACGACCTTGACTTTGATGTAGCTTCAATAGCTTCGACCTAGCAGCTTCACAGCGTCGATCTAGAGCAGTGTTGAAAATATTGGTATCGGCAAAATATCGGTGAGGTTCCTGAAAACATCTTATCGACAATATAGGCGAAAATATCGACAAAATATAAGAAAATATTGGCCAACATAAAAAATCAATTTTTTTTCCTCAGATTTTTAAACATATAACACAATAATGACATTTAGCCGATATTTTCAAAATATGGCAATATTTAGATGATATTTTCAAAATATCACGATATTTTGCCGATATTTTCAAAATATCGTGATATTTACTCGGTGATATATTGTTTTGCCGAAAATATCATGATATTTTCAAATATCGCCAGTATATCGGTGATATTATCAACACTGAAATTCTAGATGCAGCTTCACAGCTTCGATCTTGCGGCTTCACAACTTCGACTTTGCAGCTTCATAACTTTTGACCTTGCAGCTTCACAGCTTCAACCTTGCAGCTTCACAAATTCGATGCAGCTTTAGAATTTCGTCTAGCCCAAAAACTGTAGAAACCCTATCGAGAGAGAGAGAGAGAGAGAGGCCCAAAAACTTTGATCTTGATCTTTTTCTTCTTCTTCGTCCCTTTCCAGGTTCTATCTTGAGGAGATCAAACTTGCTTGAGTGAGTGTCCAAATGAGATTGAATTCCTTTTTATTTATAGGCTTGTGAGGGAATTGCTATCTTGAGGCTGACTTGTCCCTTCATGTAGGCCAACTTGATCTTTGTGCCATGACGAGATCTTGGAGAGTTCTTTTTACTCTATTTTGACTCAATAAATTTTTCTTTACAGCATGTAACATGCCCAAATGGGCCTTCAATACATGACAATGACTCAATTGACTTTATGACAAACCTAGAAGCACTCAATGGGTGCTTGACCTAAAAATAAATTTCCCTTGAGCCTGAAGCCCATGCCTCAAGAACACAAATAATAAATTTATTTTTCTCTTTTTATTAAATACATAAAAGCATGATTACATATGCCATTATGAAGACCGAACCTAGTTACATATTTCAACACTTTCATGTTTATTGGTTGATATTTTCTTATGTATAACTGCTAAATGATATTGAATGAATGTTATGTATAATTAATGCAAACTAAATCATTAGAAGTAGTTATCGTGTTGAAGAAAATTGTTCTAGCTTGTTCCCTAGAAAAATCAATAATTTGTTTCCCCTTATCTCCTCTATCCTCACACTTGCCTTCTACAGCAAATATGCACACCTAGGAGGAGATTTCCGTTGTCCACTGAGGGTGCCACCTACAGGATTATACTTAGCAAATTGGACACTTGGTCAAATTCGACTTGCCTTGGGATTATCATTAGCTTTCCACTTGTTGGATGAGTTCTCAGTGGGATTCTCTCAAAAGCTTGCATAAATGTAACTCAGCTCTCATTGGTTAGGAATGAATAGAAGCTCTATGCTTGGGCATACTTTGTCAAAATACTTTTGCTATCAATAATATTTAAAAGACTTTAGAGGTCTCTTGTCTTCTTTTTTGTGGTGCATGATCCTTGGCTTATAAGGTAACCTTGTGTTTAATCTATGATATTTATGTGTTTTCTTCTATGATTCATTTCACCTGCTTGCATTAGTTTTGTATCTCAGCTTGAAGCCACTATTGTCTAGGGAGGAGGAACTACAACTACTTGTAGTTCCCCTTAGACTTGCTTTCATTCTAGGCTTGGTTTATACTTGTCGGTTCTTAGTTGAACCACAAGTCCAATATTTCCATTATAGGGGTAAGCTCTCTTGGTACTAATTGTTGTAGTGCAAGAATTTTGTTTAGTGTGTGCAAGATACCAAAGCACTGAGTTGGGAACATTGTTGTCTAAACTAGCCAACTCCAAGCTAACCAAGGAGCCCTCGATCCAAATTGACTTGAGGCCATCTAATTATTGATTAATCATTATTTATGATGTGTTATTTTTATTTATATTTACATTATTATATCTATTATTTTATTTATAACATTATCTTCCTCTTCAAAAAGCTTTGTCCTCAAAACTTGTTGATGAAAAGGCTTGATCTCTTTTTCTGTTTCGAATGTCTTCATGTCTCAGAACTGTCATCTTCGTCGATACACGTTGACATGATCCTCTAAGTGATAAACAAAATTGTCGCACTGAGAAGGGATGACACAATCCTAAATTAATCTTTTGTGAAATATTTCGATTACGGGAAATTTGCAATGAATTGTTCACTAGATTGAATTGTGCAAACTTCAGCGTTCTTCGGAACATAAATTTTTTGTTTCTGTTATGAATGGTTCAAATATGTAGATTGACTTTGTTGTTTTCTCTTGTGATTCGGATGTCGATAATGAGTTCTTCTGGTTGGACATTCCCTTATCATGTGTGTGGCAATTTCCTAATTTATTTCAGGTACTGATGTTGTTGAATTGGTTACAAGATCCTCACTTGGAATTTTCATTCTCTGAACTGCAACATTTGAGTGTGTTTTTTCTTCAACTGACTTGTCTTCTTCTTGAGTTGTGATATTCACTGGATCTGCATTCATTCCTTTATCTTCAACTTGCACTGTTATGACTAGAGACTTCAATACTTCTTCTTGAGTAAGTTGTTCTAACTTGTTCTCTAGCGACCTTTTGTTACTTTTAAGCTTCTTTATTTGCGTAAAAAGATTTTGATTGTGATTCTTTAAACTGAAAGTTCTTCGTTTTTTGAAATGTTGACTTTATCCTTAGTATCCTTCTCTTCATCTTTGATTTGTTAATAATTTTTTATTAAGGTTATTTAAACGTAAATTTTCCTCTTTTTGTTCTAATATGTGTTTCTTGAGTTCTTTCTTTGTGACCTTTGTTGATTTGGGGTAGCATCGGATGTGCTCTAGCCACGAAAATTGGTGGAGGTTAAAGCAAATGAGATCCCCAATACTCAGAAATGGTTTGCGCAGATTCTAAGCAGTTTGGGAGATATTAAAATAATTATTATTTTTAATGGAGTCCCTAAGTCTAAACTTAGAGAAAATAAAATATTAATGTGAATTAATATAAAACTGTGTTAGAATGGTCCAAAAGTCATGGATCAAGCCAGATCTAATCTTAGCCGTTGATTAGGGACTTAATCTCAACTGTTGATTTGTCAACAAGAAAAGTATAAGAGGAGGCTTGAGGGTCACTTCGAGAATACACCAAGTTGATCAAGATTTCGGCTTTCTGGAGCTGGGTTTGCTGAGGAAGTCGAAAGAGTGATCAGAGTTACAGTTAAGGGGCAGCGAATATAGAAGCAAAGAGGTAGAGATAGCACCAGGAGTATCAACGTAGTCGCTGAGAGTGAGGGACACCGAACCAGCCAAGGGTTCACGCAGAGCCAACCAGGGCTCACACAAAGGTAGCCAAGAGCTACGCAGTGCCTCAAAGGGCCAGCGTGGTTGACGCAGAGGACCAGAGGACTAACGCAATGCCTCCAAAGGCTGACGCAGGCAAAGCCAAAGTGACGCTGGACCAGAAAGGGCTGACAATGTCCCTAGACGCTGACGTTGGGGTTTTGTGGGGCAAATTGGAGATGTGAAGCTGCCGAAGTGATTATCAGGGGTTTCAGCTAGACCATTTGTCTCCGACTAAGAGGTACTACTGCCGAGATTATTCTCTATTGGGTGAGCTGGCTTTGGCACCCAAATTGTATTCAGAAACTGCATAATAATAAAAGCCTCAGGTGGCTACACTGGTTTTCCTGCATTGGGTTTTTCCGGGGACATTGGTCCAAAAACAATGGTGTCACTTGTGTGCTTGTTTTGTTTCCTTTAGTTGATGATTTGTAATGTGTTGAGCATGTACTTGTATTTATTTTCAGTATTTACATGGTAAATAACTTGTTAATTAATCAAAACAAGGAGGCAGAAATAAATCAGAAAGTACATGAAGGGTTTCTAATGGGTTAGACTTAGAAATTCCAACATGGTATCAGAGCGTGGTTGCAGATCACAGGAGAACTGAGGACATCAACCAAGCAGAGCAGCAACAACAAAAAAAAGTTGTCCCGAGTGACAGAAGTTGCTCCTAGCAAAGAAGCAGCAAGGAAGGGGTGACGCAGTGCCTACGTCATCAAGTTCGAGCCAAGAAGAGGCAGTCTATAGGCTAAACGAGGCAAAGATAGGCTCACGTGTTGAAGTTTCTAAGTCTACTTAGTTAGAAACTGTTAAATTTAGGTATGTTCTATGCTAGAGCAATTTATTTATTTTTTCACAGTTAGCAATCACATCAGCATTACGATAAACTGCAGATAGAACATAAATACAAAATGTAGAAGACAAGCCAAGACAAGAGGACACAAGATATGGCGCGAGCCAGGGACAAACCCCACAATGTGTGGGGAAACCCTTTGATCAAATCTTCTTTTATCTTCAAAGTTCAGCAGAGAGAGAGAGAGAGTACATTTACAACAGAAGTCATTACTTTGACTTATCTAGATCTAGCATAGATCATTTCGTATCATGATGAGATCAGTTGAAGACATTCTGCTTCAACTGATTCTCAAGGTGACTCCTTCACCTATTATCGTTCTGCATCTCATCCATTTGTTGCCCCTGATTGTGTTGCACCATCATGCTGTCTCATGATCTCATAAATTACGCTGCTACATCTCATATTGTACCTCACTGTGCCCATCATGCTGCATCTCGTTGTAGCATTTATTATCACTGTGCTGCACACAACATGCTACACTACACTTCATTATGATGCCCATCATTATGTAGCAGCATTCAAACTTCATGCTGCACCTTGCTGTCATATCTTATCATGGACTGTATTAGGTCACTGGTTAGGGTCTTTGTTTGCTGCGTTGGATGGTAGATGGGACAGCCTTCATCAAGGACTGTTTGGGCTCTCAAGACAGTCCTACCAACCCTCATAAATAGGCAGCAACATCAAACTGGTCCTAGCTGCTCCAACTTTGATTGCATATGGCTGTTTGTGATTGTCTAGTTAGGGCATATGCCTGTAGCCTTAAACTCTTCCAACAGACTCCCAAACAGCTCTTGAAAGACTGCAACATACATAAGGATAGCCCCTCCTTTGCTACGTTCATACCTTTGAACATATGACAGTCCTTAGCTGCCCTACTCAAGCCCAGCTGTGGTGCTATGGCCTGCGGCCTAGCACAACAGCTACTTAACATGTCTAGAACAGCAGTGTTGAGGATTCCAATAACAACGCTCCTCCTGTAACTACGGCCCACACAAACCCATAGATAACCTACCTTAAAACTGCCCCACAGACCTGCGTTATCCTCTGTTGAAAATCGGCCCTCAAGCCAGCTCTTCGGTCACCTAACAGCAGTTTGTATATCCTTCCATGAGCACTTAACACAATCCCCAAACAGCCTCGCTGTCTTAGTCTCTTTGCTATGTCTTAGGGCTGTCCTCCATGACTAGAAACCCTTCCATAACAGCGTATAGGGTTAGGGCTTCATGACTGCGTTTATCTATGAATAGACTGCAGCTAGAGTACGTTATTACATCAACTATGGCTCCTCCAAAGCTGGGCTATAACCCTTCCTTAGATCTGCAGCTAGGCTTCATTATGACAGTGGCTAAGGCATACTTCTTTTGCTGCGTATAGACTTCTCCATGGTTGTTTCTAGGGCTTCTGCGTTTTAGGGCATCATTTGTATATAGGCCAGCGTATCCTCTATGTGACTCTCCTTCACCAAAAACCCAAGACGTGGAGAGGAGAAGATCACATGAAGAATGTGTGCTCAAATGACTTCAAATCCTCTTCTATTTATACTAAAACGAAGATGATGAATAGACACGTCGGTTGGGCTTCAAGAGCCTACATAAGTGCTGGTCGGCTTGATAATAATTACATAAACAAAATAAATTCATATCTCCATAAATACTTATCGGAATCGGATGATCTTTGGATCGATCCTACACCTCTCGACGAGAGGGATCCAATAAAAATATCAGCTGTCATAAATAAGCTGACCCACATGGAGTTTGGCCCTAGTTGCCAATTTAACAGAAACCCTCCATGCACTTTATTTGATTTATTCCTACCTACTTGTTATGTTACTTAACAAGTTATTTACAATGTAAATACTGAAAATAAACACTAGTGCATGCTCAACATATTATAGATCAGCAACTAAAGGAAATAGAAACAATCACACCATATGACATCATTATTTTTGGACCAATGTCCATGGAAAAACCCAGTGTGAGAAAACCAGTGCAGCTATCTAAGGGTTTTCTTATTAAGCAATATCAGAGTACAATCTGGTTGCCGAAACTGGCCTACCCAATAGAGAAATTCCTTGGTAGTAATACCTCTTAGTTTGAGACAAATCAACTGGCTGACACCCCGGATAATCCTTCTGGCAGCTCCTGAGCACCAATCTGCCCCAGAAACCCCAACAATTTAGAATCTACCCAAACCTTTTCTGGGTATTGGAGATCTCATGTGCCCCAACCTCTCCACCAAATTTCGTGGCTAGAGCACATCTGATGCTACCCCAACTCAACACTCCCTCTTAGCGAGGACTGTGCTCTAGCAATACTCCTCACTGAGTATTACTCTGATCATCCGACATCGGTCCCTGTGCTGATGCTAGGCCTACTGCCCACCATCCTCTACATTGTCGTATCCTGTACTGTTGCCCATGATTCTACCATTGCCACTGCTGCATCTATACAACAACTCCTTCTGCATCTGTGTTGTTGTTGGTCTTTTCTCCCAACACTGCATCTGCACTACACTTCCTCTCATCATGTTGCATCGTGCTGCCCACTACTACACTGCAACTCAGTTACTAAGAAGTAAGTAACTGATCTCCCAACTCTGACCTCTCTGTTGGGCTAGAGACCCTCCTGATGCTGAAGCTCCCTCTACCGCTGACAAGTACTCCCTCTCTGACCTCTGTGTTGCTGCAACAACTCTTGCATTTTGCATTGTTGCACACCTCTCTATGCCATCCTATACTGGTGCAACACTCCCATGCCTCTCGCACAATTGCAGCCTACTAGCCTCGCGCTATCTTGGGACTCTTGCACTGTAGCTCTCTTTGCCGCTCCATCCGCATCCGTCTCTACCCACATCAGCCAGTCCTGCTACTCCTCTTCGGGGCTCCCGTAGCAAGGTCTAATCCAAGAGGTTGGGTACCTTGAGGATCTTGCCCCTCATCTCCTGTAGTTCGCCTGACTACAGCTCGATGTCTCCCCACTTTTTCTCAAGTGGCGCATGTGCACTCATGGCACAGTCATCGTCTGTCAAAACTTCCTTCTCTGCCCGTGATGGCACTGCCTTAGTCTCGAAAGACTCTCCCTTACTCTTCTTCCTTGGACACTAGGTCGCATAATGACCCAGCTCCCCATAGTGGAAGCACTTGATCTTGGAGAGATTCTTCTTCTTCCCCTTTTCTTGCTTTCCCTCATATGCTAGGGCAACATCTTCTTGCTCTTGCTTGACTTTGATCCCCATGCTGCTGCTACCCATCTTCGACTGTCGTCTGATCTCTTCCTAGCGAAGAGCTGCCCACATCTCATCCCAAGGTGGAAGTGTCCCTCTGCCCAGTATACTCTGGACAAATACCTCCCAGTGTTCTGAGACTGCATTCAGGGTTGTCCTCACCATCAATTCCTGATCCAACGTGACTTCTATAGCAGTGAACTGATCTCGGATCTCATTCAGTCCTCCAAGGAAGGTGTCGATCAGTTCTCCCTTCTTCATCTGATATGACCTCAACTAATTCTCAAGCAACATTCTTCTCTGCACAGAAGTATGCTGGTACAATTTCTTGAGGGCCTCCCACATCTCATATGTCGTTTCCTTCTCGACAATGTGTGGTACTACACGGTCCTTGACCCCATCAAGGATGATGCTCTTAGCCCTCGCCATTGCTTCCTTATACTTGTCGTTATCATTGGGGTCAACTGGGATAGCTATAACCTTTAAGGCAAAGTTCTTGACACGATTTCTGTCAAGTATGGATAAGATTTTGGCCTTCCAAACTGCTAAGTTCGATGCTCCGTCCAGTCTATCCTGGTCTCTTACTCCGTGTAGTACCATGATGCTCTTCTAATTCCCTCCTAGAAGTTCTCTGTTCGACTCCTCCGATTCTCTACTTCCCGTTTGGAAGTTCTCTTCTGGACTCCCTCTAAGTCTCGATTTCTCTCCTGGAAATCCTTCTGCCGCTGTCAAGATGCCCCCTACTCTGATCATCATGTGCAACCTCACCACTGATCCAAGTTCCTCAGCTAGAAACCCTCGGTAGCAACTCCCTCCTCTTGGCCTTGCTCTGTCAGGTACTGTTCTGACTACTGTACCTCACCAACTTCACGCTACAATATTCCCACAGCCTTCTAAACCCCAGCAACCTGAAGGTGAGAACTCCTAGGCTCTGCGGCATCCAGGCACCAGCAACCCGACCTCCTCAGCCAACTGCGTCAGTGCTCCCAGCTTCTGCGTAGCTCTGCGTCAGGCTCCCTTTGCCTTCCTTAGCCTTTGCACTGCCTCTTCCCGGCTCACCCTTGATGACGCAGGCACTGCATCACCCTTCCCTTGTTGTTGCTCTACTGGAGACAGCTTGTCACCTCGGGACATTTGTTTTCTACTCCTATTACTCCGCTCAGCTGATGTCCTTAGTCCTCCTGTGATCTACAATCACACTTTGATACCATGTTGAAGTTTCTAAGTCTACTTAGTTAGAAACTCTCCATGCACTTTATTTGATTTATTCCTACCTACTTGTTATGTTACTTAACAAGTTATTTACAATGTAAATACTGAAAATAAACACTAGTGCATGCTCAACATATTATAGATCAGCAACTAAAGGAAATAAAAACAATCACACCATATGACACCATTATTTTTGGACCAATGTCCCTGGAAAAACCCAATGTGGGCAAACTGGTGCAGCTATCTGAGGGTTTTCTTATTAAGCAATATTAGAGTACAATCTGGGTACCGAAACTGGCCTACCCAAAAAAGAATTTCCTTACCAGTAATACCTATCAGTTTGAGACAAATCTCTTGGCTGAAACCCCGGATAATCCTTCCGCAGCTCCTCAACACCAATCTGCCCCAGAAACCCCAACATCAGCCTTTTTGGGACTGCGTCAACCCCTCTTTGCCCAGCGTTGGCCCTGCGTCACCTCGGATGGGTCTGCGTCAGCATTAGGAGGCCCTGCGTCAGCCCTCTATCCCTCTGCATCAGCGACGCTAGCCTCTCTGAGGATTTCTAGCCGAGAAATCTGGATCAGTGGTGCAACTGCACTAACGATCAGTGTGGGGGCATCTCGACGTTGGCAAAAGGGTTTCCAGAAGGGAAATCGAGGCTCAGAGGGAGTCACACCAAGAACTTCCAGGAGGGAAGCAGAGGAGCAGTGAGATGGCAATGAACGGGGTAAGAGACCAGGACAGACTGGACGGAGCCTCAAACTTCGTAATCTGAAAGGCCAGAATCCTATTTGTTCTAGACAGGTATCGTGTCAAGCACTTCGCCTTGAGGACGATAGCTATCCCAGTTGACCCAGCTAATAACGATAAGTACGAGGAGGTAATGGCGAGGGCCAAGAGCATCATTTTTTACGAGGTCAAGGACCATGTAGTACCACATATTGTCGAAAAAAACATGGCAAATGAGATGTGGGAGGCCCTAAAGAAATTGTACCAGCATACTTTTGCACAAAGAAGGATATTACTGGAAAATCAGCTGCGATTGTACCAAATGCAGAAGGGAGAATAGATCAACCCCTTCCTCAGTCGATTGAAGGAGATCCGGGATCAGCGGACTTCCATAGGGGCCACGTCGGATGAAGAATTGATGGTGAGAACAGTCCTAAACGCAGTCTCAGAACAATGGGAGGTGTTTGTCTAGAGCATACTAGGCAGGGCGACCCTTCCAGATTGGGAGGAAATATGGGTTGCTCTTCGCCAAGAAGAGATCAGAAGGCTAAGCAAGGCGAGAAGCAGCGACAAGGGGATTAGAATCAAGAAGGAGGAGGTGGATGCTGCCCTGGCATCTGAGGTAAAGCAGAAAAAACGGAAGAAGAAGGACCTCTCCAAGGTCAAATGCTTCCACTGTGGGGAGTTGTGTCATTATACGACCCAATGTCCAAGGAAGAAGAGCAAGGGAGAGGCCTCCGAGACCAAGGCTGCACCAGCAAGGGCAGAGAAGGAAGTGGAGACAGACGATGATTGTGGCATGAGTGCACACACACCACTTGAGCGGATGTGGGGAGACATCGAGTTATAATCATAGGAACTACAGGCGATGAGGGGTAGGATCCTCCAGGTACCCAACCTCTTGGATTATACCTTGCTACGGGAGCCTCAAAGGGGGTAGCAGTACTTGCGGATGTCAGTAGAGACGGATGCAGATGGAGCGACAGAGGGAGCTACAGTGCAAGATTCCCAGGATAACATGAGGCAGCAGTGCAAGAAGCACGGGAGTGTTGCACCAGTGAAAGATGGCACAGAGAGGTGTGCAACAGTGCGAGATGCAAGGAATAGTTGTAGCGGTGCAAAGGTCAGAGAGGGAGCACTTGTCAGCAACAGAGGGAGCTTCAGCATCATGGGTGTCTCTAGCCTGACAGAGATGTCAGAGTTGGGAGATCAGTTACTTACTTCTCAGTAACTGGGTTACAGTGCAGTAGTTAGCAGTGACAGTGCTATGTGCAGTACGATGCAACAGGGTGAGAGGGAGTTGCAATACGATGCAATAGAATGAGAGGGAGTTGCAATACAAATGCAATAGTGGCAGTGGCAGGGCCATGGGTAGTAGTACAGGTGCAGTAGTGCAAATGATGGGCAGCAGGCCTAGCATCAACACACGGACCAATGCCAGATGATCAAGGTGATACTCAGCGAGGAGTATTGCTAGAACACAGTCCTCGCTAAGAGGGAGTGTTGATTTGGGGTAGCATCGAATGTGCTCTAGCCAATAAAATTGGTGGAGGAGCTAAAGCACATGAAATCTCCAATACCTAGAAATGGTTTGGGCAGATTCTAAGCAGTTTGGGAGATATTAAAATAATTAACATTTTTAATGGAGTCCCTAAGTATAAACTTAGGGAAAATAAAATTTAATGTGAATTAATATAAAACTGTGTTAGAATGGTCCAAAAGTCATGGATCAAGCCAAATCTAATCTTAGCCGTTGATTAGGGACTTAATCTTGACCGTTGATTTGTCAGCAAAAAAAGTAAAGAGGAGGCTTCAGGGTCACTTGGAGAATACACCGAGTTGATCAAGATTTCGACTTTCTGGGGCCAGGTTTGCTGAGGAAGTCGAGAGAGTGATCAGAGTTAAAGCTGAGGGGCAGTGAATACAGAAGTAGAGAGGCAGAGATAGCACCAGGAGAATCAGCGCAGTAGTTGAGTGAGGGATGTAGAACCAGCCAGGGGTTCACGTAGAGCTAGCTAGGGCTCATGCAGAGCTAGCCAAGAGCTGCGCAGTGCCTCAGAGGGCCAACGTGGGTGACGCAGAGAGCAAAAGGGTTGACCCAATGCCTATAGAGGCTGACGTTGGGCCAGAAAGGGTCAATGCTGTCCCTAGATGCTAACGTTGGGGTTTTGTGGGGAAGCTTGGAGCTATGAAGCTATCAGAGTGATTATCTAGGGTTTTAGCCAGAACATCTGTCTTTGACTGAGAGGTACTACTGCTAAGATTATTCTCTGTTGGGCGAGCCAGTTTGGCACCCAGATTATATTCAGAAACTGCATAATAATAAAACCCTCAGATAGTTGCATCGATTTGCCTGCATTGGGTTTTTTCGGGGACATTGGTCCAAAAACAACGGTCTCACTTGTGTGCTTGTTTTGTTTCCTTCAGTGTATGATCTATAATGTGTTGAACATGTACTTGTATTTATTTTCAGTATTTACATGGTAAATAACTTGTTAATTAATCAAAACAAATAGGCAGAAATAAATCAAACAGTACATGAAGGGTTTCTAATGGTTCAACTTAGAAATTCCAACAACCTTAATCTTCTTGACTTGTGCAATTAATTTTTCAATATGGTCCTTGAGGCGAGAAATTTCTTCGTCCTTTTCCATTACTTCCTTGTAATGCATATTCGTGAGATCTTTATATTCTTGGCGTAACGCTTTCTTGTTTGCCGAAGTTTGGCTACTTTGTCTTTCTCTTGATCTTCCAGCTGCAATACCTTTGGCACACTAGATTACATCATTTTGTAGGGGTGATGATGGGCATTTATATTGCAATTTGGATTTTTTTTCTTCATTTCCTTATTAAAATTTGTATGTTGTTGCGCAAATGTTGTGATTAATTGTTTTATATTTCTTGCTAATGATTGTTTTTCTATATCACTTAGACATTCAACTAAGGTAAAAGTTTTGTAACTTTTGTGCACACAACATTTTGATTTATGAATGACTCTTGACAATTAGGATATCCTTCTGAACAAAAAGGACATATTGAAAAGAAACCATGGCTCTTTGTGGAAATCATCTTTTTGCTTTTCCTTAAAAAAAAAATCCTTCCTCGGTCCTTTTTAAGTCTTCAAATATTCACTTCATATATAAATATATATTCCCCTTTTTAATAGTTTAGGAACTTATTCTTAATAATCCTTTCTCCTTTAAAAGAACTTCAATTACTTCACTTTTTTATATATATATATTATTATATATTATTATATATATATATAGATATTATAAACTTAAGACCAATATATATATTTTTTAAACTTAAAATCTTACTTTTTTATTGTTTACTAAAGTCACCTTTCAAAATATAATGAGAAGTCTCTTTTAAAATTTTTGCTAATTCCTTGTAACCTTTCTCCTTTTTATATTTAAATAATCTAGGTACTCTTCACGTACCTACTTAATGTTGATATTTTATAACCCTTTTCCTTTTTGTTAATTTGTAATAACCCTCCCAATAATTTATATGGTAACCTTTCTAATAAAAAAAAATTCCAGGAGACGTGGCTTAGTTAATTTATAATAACCTTCTTAATAATTTATATGGTAACCTCTTTTATAGTTTTCTCTAGTGACCGGTTAGTTTCCACTCTCATGGCCGAAATAATTGTTGACCGTCGAACCAATGCAACAGTCGATCTTCCCTTACCCTGATGTAACGAGACAAACTGATAAATGGCTTCAGTATTATTTCTTGACTAGCATGAATACAGAGGCATGTGAACAATGGTGTTCACTAGTAGGGAGTTCACCCAGTTGACCCAAAAAGATGGTGCTAACTAGCCACGAGTTCACCCAATTGACTGCGCAATGGTGGTTGTGGATGTATGGTTGGAGATCAGCTCGACGATGTTTGCGGCGGGGATTTTGGCAGTGGCATTGGCCTTGTTCTATGATGACTGTTGATTTGGGATGTAGGAGGCTAAGGTGGCTTGGAACGCTATGTAATCGCAGCGGAGGCTGAGGTGGATCGAAACGCTGTGGCGGATGAGGCGGTTAGGGGGACGATGTGTGCCATTGGTTATATCAGGTACAGTTCTGCATTGAAGGATGGCTAAGGCCTTCGTGGGAGTTGTGCGGCAGAGGCAAGTGACGAATACTCAACGGCGGTTGTGTGGACAATGGGGAGAAGCGACGTTTTTTTTGTTTCTCTTATATATATAACCTTCTTTTTTATCATTTATTTATTTTCTATTTTTTATTTATTTATTTTCAAATTTTTTTTAATATAATTTCTCTTTTTTTATCTTATAATTTTTTTTCCTATATATATATATATATTATATATATATATATATTATATATAATATCTATATTTTCCTATATATATTATATATATATTTATATATATATATATATATATATATTGTTAGTTTTTGGGTAGCATTGGATGTACTCTAAGCCTTGAAAATTGGTGGAGAGGCTAACGCACATGAGTTCTAAAGAACCCAAAAATCATTTGGTGAAATTCCACCCAGATTATATTTTATTAAAATAATTAATATTTTTAATGGGTTTCCTAAGTCTAAACTTTAGACAATTAAAGTATTAATGGGTACTAATCAAAATATGGGTGAGAATGTTCTAGAAAGTGGATCAAGTCAAGTTTAATTTTAGCCGTTGATTAGAGACTTAATCTCGGACGTTGAAGTCTAAATGAGAAAAGTATGAGGAGGCTTGGGGTTCATTTAGAGACACACGGAGAGAACGAATTGATTTGGAGTTCAATTTCTGGGGCTAGGAAGTTGAGAATTCGAACGGGGTGATCATTCTGTAGTAGAGGGGTAGGATAGTTCGGGAATACTGACAGAGACACGGAGAGAAGCCACTAGAGGCAGCACAACAACTAAGAGGAATGACGTTGGGCCAATCTAGGCCCACGCAGGCCTGATGCAGAGCCAGAAGGGCCAGCGCAGAAGCAGAAGCTTCCCTCCACACATAAAGTTGGAACTTCCTGGGAACTGTCAAAACAGCCGGAAAGGTTGACACAGTGGGTAGAAGAGACAATGCAGAGCTGACACAGAGATTGTAGGGCTGATGCAAGGCCAACGTAGAAGTAACCAGTGTTAGCCAGTTTCATTGCCAAATCAGCCGGAATTTGTTGGGTGAAGTGAGGTAAAACTCACTCAGTTTTTCCGCCATTGTATTTTCTTTGTCACTGGTTTGTCGAGAAGGCAACCAACATTTATATTCAGAACTACTGCTTAATAAGAGAAAACCCTCAGAGTTGTTGCACCAATTTTCCCGCATTGGGTTTTTTCGGGGACTATTTTGTCCAAAAATATTTGTCCTATGTATCTTGTTCTTTGCTCAGTTTCTTGTTTCATGTAATCAAATTAAAATTGGTGTAGGCCGCAGAGGTAATTTACTTCAGTATTTTTCAAAAAATAACTTGATAATGTATATTAAAATCAAGTAGGAGAAGTAAATTCAGTTTTATTGTAGTAAGGGTTCCTTGAGGATTAGGAATTTTCACATGGTATCGGAGCATTGATTTTGAAACAGGAAGAGCAGATCCAGCACTGAGAAGTGAGGCCAAAATGTGCACTTGGCAGCAATTCGAATCCCCTTGAAGGGATTGCGCAATCCTTGCCGGGAAGCAGAGATTCTGAGGAAATCTCTCTCTGAGAGAGTCAACAGAGAGGTACGATTTCTAGTTCGAGAGTTTGTAGAGGCAAAGGGAGTGACGCAGAGCCTCAGCGCAATGCTTGAAGGACACAGTTTCTGTCCGAGCAGAACTTCCATCGAAAACGAGCAGAGACACGTAGAAGGGGAATTTTCTCCTCAGAGAATGTTTTGCCAAAAATTTTGAATTTCTCACTTGCTGCACCGCTGAGCAGTGTTGGGCAGTGACTAGAGGAGTCAGTTCAACAGTTGGGTGAGATGGCATTACATGGGCTCAGAGATCAGAACAAGTTGGAAGGAGCTTCCAACTATGTCATATGGAAGACCAGAATCTTAGTTGTTCTGGAAGAATACGATCTTGAAGCCTACGTCAAGAGTGTTGTGGTTGTTCCCACTAACAACGATCAAAAGAAGAAGTATAAGACCGAGCAGGGGAAGGTGAAGAGGTTCATTCTCGACAGAGTTCGAGATCATGTGGTCTCACACTTGCAAGTCAAAGATACAGCCCGAGAGATGTGGGGAGCTTTGTCTTCACTATATGAAGGCTCTTTTGAAGAGCGGAAGATGTACCTAGAACAAAAGTTGCAACGGACATTGATGCAGAAGGGAGAAGGGGTAAACTCCTATCTTCATCGTCTTCAGGACACCAGAGACCAACTTCTTGTAGTGGGGTCTACTCCTCAGTCTACCGCAATGGTAAGGACGACCCTTAATGGAGTCTCGGTGAATGGCAAGTATTCGTCCAAAGCATAGTGGGCAAGGAAAGACTACCTTCATGGGAGGAGATGTGGGCAGCGCTTCAACAGGAGGAATTAAGGAGGGACCTGCAATGGCAGCAGTGGGAGTGGCGCAAAGACCAAGGAGGAGGAGGAGAACGTAGTTCTAGCATCAAAGGGACAACAGAAGCAAAAGCAGAAGAAGGACATTTCGAAGGTGAAATGTTTCAGATGTGGCGAGATGGGCCACTTTGCATCCCAGTGTCCTTTGAAACAAAAGGATAAGGATGAGAAACATGATCCTAAGGTTGTTCCATTAAAAGTTGACGAAGATGTGTTTGCCATGAGTGCCCACGCATCTCAAGGAAGGAAATGGGGCGATATTGAGTTGTATTCGGGAGGACTACATGTGGGCAGGATCGTTGAGGAGTCCAACTCTTGGACCAATTCCTTGCTACAGGAGCCCAATATTTCGCAATAGCAAGATGGACTTAGTGTCAGATGATGTAGTGGATTGTTTGGAAAGACAAATGCAGTAGCCTGGGACTAGAGACTGATCAGTGCAGAGCAAGGTTGGCAGCAGTGTAGAAGTCAGCAACAACGCAGAAAATTCAAAGGGTCGGAGACTAGAGCAGTCAGATTCCAACATTCATGGTATTATGCTAAACACAGTTAAGTTCAGATAATTTTGGATGGTTTTCGGTTGTGTCTCTTAGCAACTGAGTTGCAGTACGAATGTAGTGGTAGCAGTGGCACTGCTAGCAACATAGCAGATGAAACATTTGAGAGGGAGTTGTAGTACAAATGCAGGAGTGGCAATGGCAGTGTCATGGGCAATAGTACAATAACAGCAGCAGCACAGTGTTGGTGGCAACAATAGTGCGAAATGGAGGTGCTTCAGAGATAAAGCAGCATGCAGTTGGACATTGTAACTAGAGCACTTTCCTCGCTAAGAGGGAGTGTTAGTTTTTGGTAGCATCATATGTGCTCTAGCCTTGAAAATTGGTGGAGAGGCTTAGGCACATGAGTTCTAAAGAACCCAAAATCATTTGGTGAAATTCCACCTAGATTGTATTTTATTAAAATAATTAATATTTTTAATGGCGTTCCTAAGTCTAAACTAAGGAAAATTAAGGTATTAATAGGTATTAATCAAAATATGGGTGAGAATGTTCTAGAAAGCGGATCAAGTCAAGTTTTAATCTTAGTCGTTGATTAGAGACTTAATCTCGACCGTTGAAGTCTCAACGAGAAAAGCATACGAAGGAGGCCTAGGGTTCATTTAGAGAAACACGGAGAGAACGAATTGACCTAGAGTTCGATTTCTGGGGCTAGGAAGCTGAGAATTCGAATTGGGTGATCATTCTGCAACAGAGGGGCAGGGATAGTTTGGGAATACTGACCAGAGTCAGAGAGAAGCTACTGGAGGTAGCGCAACAGCTAAGAGGACTGACGTTGGTCCAATCTAGGCCCAGGCAGGCCTAACGTAGAGCCAGAAGGGCCAACGCAGAAGCAGAAGCTACCCTCCACGCAGAAATCCAGAACTATCGGGGAATTTCCAGAACAACCGAGAAGGTTGATGCAGTGTGTAGAAAAGGCAGCATGGAGTTGACGCAGAGCCTGTAGGGCCTACGCAGGGCCAGTGCAGAAGTAGTTGTGGTTAGCCAGTTTTGTTGCCAGATCAGCTGAAATCTGCCAGGGGAAGTGAGGTAAAACTCACTCAGTTTTTCCGCCACTGTATTTTCTTTGTCCCTGATTTGTTGGGAGGGCAACCAGTATTTGTATTCAGAACTACTACTTAATAATATAAAACCCTCAGAGCTGTTGCACCGATTTTCTCGCATTGGGTTTTTTTGAGGGCTATTTTGTCCAACAATAATTACGTCCTATATATCTTGTTCTTTGCTTAGTTTCTTGTTTCATGTAATCAAATTAAAATTGGTGTACGCTGCAGAAGTAATTTACTTCAGTATTTTTCAGAAAATAGCTTGATAATGTATATTAAAATCAAGTGGGAGAAGTAAATTCCGTTTTGCTGCAGTAGAGGTTCCTTGAGGATTAGGAATTTTCTCTCACACACACACACACATATATTCTCCTCTTTTTTGACTTTGTTTTTTTTCTTTAATATAATCTTTTTTCCCTTTTATTTTTTCATTCTTTTAATGGCCAAAGGGCTAACAACAAACTGGAGAAACTCCAAAACTGGTAGCGAAATGCTAGAATCACGATGACAACAAAGGTGACGACGAGTTGATGGCCAAAGGCCAGATCAGACTTGTTCTCTGTGCAGCAGTTGAGTAGCCAGAGGATCGAACAGCTATGATGCCAATGTAACGAACAAAGTTCGTATACGCAGCAATAATCTTTAGAATTCTTCGAAGATGTAGGCATCCATAGTAGGACAAGTAGTTGTATATTGAACATTATATAAAAGACTTGATGAGATGATTACAATGAGGGTGAGGGCATGTTTATATACCTAGGCATATACCTCTTCACCAATGGTCATGTCCTTAGGGACATACCTCTTTATTAACTAATTACTAATGAATCATTATTTATGATGTCTTATTATTATTTCTATTTGCATTATTTATATCTATATTTTATTCATAATACACTTATAATTTGGCACTAGTCCCTTTACTTCATCTTGCAATTTCTATACTTGTGGATGTATATGCTCATTAAACCAGTGATCATGCTTTGATTCTTTTACCGCTCTAAATAGTGAATTGTATCTTGGTCATCTTCACTAACTCCTAGGTTGGGCCTTAGTTTTTTTTGTACGGTCCACGCCTCTTGGCTTTGACTAAGAGTGAGCCTAGATAGAGTTGAGAATTGAGTGATAGCCTCAACTCGAGACTTGCCCCCAAGGTCACACCAAGTGGAGTTAAAGATTTTCTCCACGATAATCCCAGTTGTGGATTAAGGTGACAACCAAATGGAATTGGCATACATAAGATCATGAAACTAGAAAGATTCTATGAATTTGAAGCCTAAACAAACTTTAAATGACTTGAACAAAACCTTTAAATATTAACTAAAATAAATTTTATGGAGAGAAGAGTCCTCGAAGAATTATTTCTATTTAGCAAGACAATCTCCAAATAAAAGATAAAGCATCACTATCATAAATTGACATGACCCTAACTTTGGTCATTTTGTAAATTGTCCATACAACTGAAGATAAATGTATGACTGGCACATGTGTCTCAGGCAAATAGATTGAAGAGAACTGATTTATGCATTAGCCATATATCAATGAAAGGATACAATGTTTGAATGGTGTCATAAATGAACCTATGAAGCAATTAGTCAGTTTGAACATTGAACAAGGTAAACGACAAAAATATTTTTCATTACAGAGTTATACCATTTTGTCCTACTTGCAGGAAGTCCAACCAAGGTATCCTATCTACTGTTGCATGTCAAAAGCATTTTTCTGAAATGGATTTTATCTGCTATTGTTGTCAATATTTCCTTTAGAAGAATCAATTGCCTTATAGTATAATAGATAAATCCAGGTCCAGTTCAATCTCCTTTAAGAAGATTGACTAGGTTTGCCCTGGAAAAATAACCTTGCTATCGTAGGACATGAAGTTGGCTGATCAGGCCAGAGATTACAGGTCTACTCCATATTAAGAATAAAGTATGTTTCATCAATGGAGATCACAAGTTCAAATTCAGAGAGGGTTAGGGTATGTACACATCCATCAACTAAACCAGTCAAATCACTGCATGGAGGGGGTCCTCTGTCACAAGAACAAGGGGGTCTCATGCATCAATTTGGTGTCTGGTTAAGCTGTGACCTTAAATTAGACTATAAATATAGTTTATTATTATGATTATATATGCATATCATATAACATCATTTCAAAATACTATTAGAAATATTAGAAATCATAATGGTATTAAGAACATGTACATGACCCCATCTATATTAAAAAAAATGTACGAATTAGATATACCTAACTATCCACAATCCAATCTCTGTCAAACAACAATGTAAAAGTGGAAGCAATGACGGCCCAAAAAGAAGAAAAACAAACAGATGCATTCAAAAACACCTCACTCAAATCAAAACTTGCCTCACATCAGCAAATGCAAGAACCCAGCCACGGTCAAGTAAGCTCATTTGGTCGCTGCGCCATGACTTATCCAAAACTTCTCCATATGCTCCATAGCCATATATCAATCCTGGATTCTTGCTATTTTGTTTCACTTCTTGAGAACGGATAATGGTAAGATGGATCTTGACAGCATCATGTGAGAACACTTCTATTCGTTCACAGTAGTAAAGTTCAGATAAATCACTCCAAGCCTGAGCTTGATCTCCTTTTGGGTTATATACCTTCTTTGATGAAATTTCTGGAACCTCAATGGCTTCTGAAGATTCACCGTGATTTATCAAGGACCTTGATTTTCCACTGTTGTTACTAACCCCCTTCACCTCCTCTTGGTGCACAAGAGTGAAATGACGTCTTGATAAATCATAATCAACTACAGCCTCCGGCATCTGCAAGGCATTTCAATATAAAAAGGAACTGACTGACCAGCAAAACCATTAAATTATACTTAAAATATATATCTCATCCATAAAATCATTATTAAATCATTAAAGCTCAAAAAAGTAGAACAGGACAAGAATAAAGATTGTGCCTAATAAATACCGAAAGTTTGGAGGCCACAGTTTTAATATGCAAGTCAAGTTCCTCCCTATCAAATAGAAAGGGGTTCCTACAACTCGATTTAATGTAAGATGCATTTTCTTCAAAAATAGAAAGATGTATCAAAATACTAGTAATACTAATTTAGCTGTTGATTCAAGAAGATAGCTGAAATACATAAACTTTTAGTTGTCAGATTCTTAAAACTACCATAATCAATCAAAAAGTTTGAATGTAAGAAAAACCAAAACATCTTTATCAAAAAATTTCAAACTTTAATCTCAGGAGCCACTTGTCACTGCACAAACCTCACAGTGTTGATTTCGGGTAGTATCAGATGTGCTCCAGCCATGAAATTTGGTGGAAAGGTTGGGGCACATGAGATCTCCAATACCCAGAAAAGGTTTGGGCACATTCTAAACAGATCAGGAGATATTAAAATAATTAATATTTTTAATGGAGTCCCTAAGCCTAAACTTAGGGAAAATAAAATATTAATGTGTATTAATATGAATCTGTGTTAGAGTGGTCCAAAAGACATGGATCAAGCCAGATCTAATCTTAGTCGTTGATTAGGGACTTAATCTCGGCCGTTGAAATGTCAACAGGAAAAGTATAAGAGGAGGCTTGAGGATCACTTGGAGAACACACCAGAGTGATCAGTCATTCTATTCTCTAGAGCGGGTTTGCTAAGAGAGATAGAATTAGTAATCGAGAGAGGAGCTGAGGGGCATTGAGTACAGAGAAACAGAGAAGGCAAAGATTGTGCCGAGAGAGCAGTGCAGCAGCCAAGGAGAGTGACGCAGAGCCAACAAGGGCTCACACAGAGGCAACCAAGTGTTGCGCAGAGCACCAGAGGGGCCAGAGTAGCTGATGTAGAGGCTCCCAGAGTTGACATGGGGCCTCCTAGGGCTGACACAAGCCAAGAAAGGTTGACGCAAGGCCAGCATGAGACAGAGAGGGGCTGACGTAGTCCAAATTGGGCAGACGCTAGGGTCACAGAGCAGTTTTGAGCTAAAGAGCTGCCGAAAGGATTTTCCGGGGTTTCAGCCAGGAGATTTCTCTCAAATTGTGAGGTATAGCTGCTAAGGAAATTCTCTGTTGGGTAGACCAGTTTCAGCACCTAGATTGTACTCTGATATTACTTAATAAGAAAACCCTCAGATAGCTGCACCAGTTTCCCGCATTGGGTTTTTCCGGGGACATTGGTTCAAAAATAATGGTGTCATGTGGTGTGTTTGTTCTTGTTTCTTTTAGATGCTGATCTATGATATATTGAGCATGCACTGGTGTTTATTTTCAGTATTTACTTTCTAAATAACTTGTTAAAGAAAATAACAAGTAGGTAGGAATAAATCCAAAAAGTGCATGAAGGGTTTCTAAACTAAGTAAAATTAGAAACTTCAACATGGTATCAAAGCATGATTGCAGATCACAGGAGGACTTAGAGACATAAACCGAGCGAAGCAATAGCAACGAAATGCAGTTGTCTCGAGGTGACAGAAGTTGTTTCTAGCAGCGCAGAAGCCAAGAACTGTGACGCAGAGCCAGCCAGGGCCACATAGAAGAAGTCGGGAGCTGCGCAGAGCCTCAGAGAGGTCAGTGTTGCTAATGCAGAGGGCCAAAGGGCTGACACAGACCCATCTAGGGTAACACAAAGCCAGCGTGAGGCAGAGAAGGGTTGACGCAGTTCACAGAGAGGCAATTGTTGGGGTCTCGAAGGTTGTAGGAATATTGTAGAGTGAAGCTGGTGAGGTACTGTAGTCAACACATTACCTGAGAGAGCAAGGCCAGAGGAGTTGTTACCGAGGGTTTTTAGCCGAGGAACCCGAATCAGCAGTGCAGTTGCACAAGACGATCAGAGTAGGGGGCATCTCGACAAGCAGCAGAAGTATTTCCAGGAGGGAAATCAAGACTTAGAGGGAGTCCAGAAGAGAACTTCCAGACGGGAAGTAGAGATTCAGAGGAGTCGAACAGAAAACTTCCAGGAGGGAAGTAGAGGAGCGTCATGGCACTACACGAGGAAAGAGACCAGGATAGACTGGACGGAGCATCGAACTTGGCAGTCTGGAAGGCCAGAATCTTATCAGTGCTTGACAGGAATTGTGTCAAGAACATTGCCTTAAGGTAATAGTTGTCCCAGTCGACTCCAATGATAATGACAGGTACGAAGAGGCGATGGCCAGGGCCAAGTGCATTATCCTTGACGGGGTCAAGGATCATGTGGTACCACATATAATCGAGAAGGAAATGGTGGTTGAGATGTGGGAGGCTCTCAAGAACCTGTACCAGCATACTTTTGTGTAGAGAAGAATGCTACTCAAGAACCAGATGAGGTCATATCAGATGAAGAAGGGTCAATCGGTTGACACCTTCCTCGAACGACTAAATGAGATCTGAGACCACTTGACTGCTATAGGAGCAACACCGGATCAGGAGCTAATGATGAGGACAGCCCTGAATGTTGTCTCACAAGATTGGGAAGTGTTTGTCCAGAGTATCCTGGGCAGAGGAACTCTCCCACCTTGGGACGAGATGTGGACAACTCTTTGCCAGGAAGAGATCAGACGATAGTTGAAGATAGGTAGCAGCAGCAAAGGGATCAAGGTCAAGTAGGAGGAGGAGGATATGGCCCTAAGGGATCAAGGTCAAGTAGGAGGAGGAGGATATGGCCCTAACATCTTAGGGAAAGCAGGAAAAATGGAAAAAGAAGGATCTCTCCAAGATCAAGTGCTTCCACTATGGGTGGCTAGGTCATTATGCGACCCAATGTCCAAGGAAGAAGAATAAGGGAGAGTCTTCCGAGACTAAGACAACACCAGCATGGGCAAAGAAGGAAGTTTTGACAGACGATGATTGTGCCATGGCTACACACGCACCACTTGAGTGAAAGGGGGGAGACATTGAGTTGTAGTCAGGCGGACTACAGGCGATGAGGGGCAGGATCCTTGAGGTACCCAGCCTCTTGGATTAGACCTTGCTACGAGAGCCCCGTCGAGGAGTAGCAGGACTAGCTGATGTGGGTAGAGATAGATGCGGATGGAGCGCCAGACAGAGCTACAGTGCAGGAGTCCCAAGACAGCGCAGAGCTAGCAGGCTATAGCAGTGCGAGAGGTACAGGAGTGTTGCACCAGTGCAGAAAGGCACAGAGAGGTGTGCAATGGTGCGAGATGCAGGGAGTTGTTGCAGCAGCGCTGTTAAAATTGGAAACTAGGGCCAAACTCAATGTGGTTCATCTTATTTATGGCAGTTGATATTTTTCTTGGATACCTCTCATCGAGAGGTGTAAAATTGATCTAAAGATCATCCGATTCCGATAAGTATTCATGGAGTTATGAATTTATTTGCGTTATAAGACAATTCGTCAAGGTCGGCCACCAACCAAATAAACCCCACATGTGCTCAATGCTTTAGCATAAATAGAGGTGGCCTTCAAGTCATTTCAACACACTTGGGATCTCTTCCTCTCTCTACTTGTCTTTGGGTTTTAGTACGAGGAGAGATCCTAAGGAATAACGTTGCCTTGATCCAGAGGGTAGAAAGCCGGTAAAGCCGGAATTACCGGAAAAGCCAAAACTATCGGAACTGTCAGAAAAGCCGGAACTGTCGAAAAGTTGGAATTGCCGGAAAAGTCGTAACTACCAGAAAAGTCGAAAAAGCCAAAACTACAGGAAAAGTCGGAACTGCCAGAAAAGACAAAAAAGCAGGAAAAGTTGGAAAAGTCAGAACTGTCGAAAAAGCTGGAAATGTTGGAAAAGCCGAAACTACCAGAAAAGACGGAAAAGTTGGAACTGCCAGAAATGTCAGAACTGCTGGAAATGTCGGAACTACCGGAAAAGCTGGAACTGTTGGAAAAGCCAGAACTACCGAGACTGCCATAACCATAGTATTCAAAACCGACCCAGCTAACCGATTATGGGTCTAACCTGCCGGTTAGTAGGCCCACCGATTAGAACCGGTCAAAAAACCGTGTTAGACACCCTCTATGGCCAAGAAAAAGACCTAACTGGTCCTAACCAACCGGTTTTTGTCCGAAACCGGCCAGTTACCGGTCAAGCCCACCGTGAGCCAAGTCAGTGCTTTTTTCAATGTCTTTTAGGGGTTTTGGAGGGAAAGTAAGGGTCCTTTCCCACCAAAAACACCCTCTCCAAGCCTTTAAGAGGCCCTTCTCCCTCTCATTTGTCTCACACATCTCATTTGGAGTGTTTGAGAATTTGCTTGGGAGCTTGGAGAGTGTTGAGATTTTGTTGGAGTAGTGGAACAACAAAGTTTAAGCTAAGTAGTAGTCATCATGCCTCCAAAAGCCAGAGACACTACATGGGCTCACTATGATATGATTGATGGCAAAATGATATGCAAATATTGCCAAAAATCCATTGAAGGAGGGGGTATTAATAGGTTCAAGCAACACTTGGCTGGGATAGGAGGCCATGTAAAGCCATGTGGAGCACCAAATGAAATAATAGGGTATATTAGGGCAGAATACCTTCAGAAGTTTGAGACTCAAGTCACTGAACCAATAGAGAAGTTTGTGACTGCAAAGTGTGGGAGTCGAGACTCAACCAACTGAGTTTGATCATGATGACTCATGAGAAGTTTCAAATGATAATGTTGATCACTATTATCATATATGTAGACTTGAGTCTTGTAGTAGGCCACTGGCCCCATAGTTTGTAGGCTTTGTTTTTGCACTCTAGAGGCTATTTAGGGCCTCATTGCTTACATATTTTGTCAATGATATGTATTGCACTCGGTGCCATTTTGATATATTCACCTTTACATGGTATATAAATGAGCAATCTTTGCATATTTTGTCTCTATTGGCTTGGAATCACGGTTTTAAATCTTAAAAATAGTTTTTTCATTAAAAATTAATTATTAATGTATTTTTCTAAAACCGATTCGTTTAGACCAAACCAGTCCTAGTTAGACTGGTACCGGTCGGTAAACCGGTTCATTTGGTGGACCGGTCCAGTCACCGGTTCTGGTATTAAAAACACTGGCCGGAACTGCCGAGAACAACCAGAACTGCCAGAACTACCAGGAACTACTGAAACAGCCAGAGCATCTGTCTCCGAAGGAGAGCAGCGTGCAAGGGACAACTAACTAACATCGGGACAGTTGTATGGTACTTAGCAGCAAATACACCAAGCATGCAATGTTATAGCTAGCATGCAGGGGACAACTAGCATGCAACAACAAGCATGTTAAGGACAACAAGCATGCTAGGGACAACAAGCAAGCAAGGGACAACAAGCAAGCAAGGTGTAGCCAACACATAGGTCAGGATGGCAACATGGCGCAGCAATGGCACATAATGCAATACAATGATGAGTACAGTACAGTCATGATTAATGAAGCGTGATGAGATGCAACATAGTGATGATGGGTGCAGCATGGTGTAGCTTGAGGTGCAACATGATGACGAAATGCAACACAATGATAGGTGAAGGAGTCACCTTGGAGAATTAGTTGAAGCAGCTTGTCTTCGACTAATCTTATGTATCATCTTCTTAGAGATGATTTATGTTCTTATCTAGATAAGTCAAAGTGTTGACTTCTGTTGTAAACATACTATCTCTCTCTCTCTCTGTTGAACTATGGAAGAACATATAAGAAGAATTGATCAAGGGTTTCCCCACATTGGGGTTTGTCCTTGGCTAGCGCCCATCTTGTGTCCTCTTGTTTTGGCTTGTCTTTTTTGATTTATGTTTATGTTCTATCTGCAGTTTACTTTAATGTTGATGTGATTGCTAATCTGGAAAAGATATGGAGCTAACTGTGAAAATTGAAATAAATTGCTCTAAGCATAGAACATACCTAAAATTAACATGGTATCGGAGCTGAGGTGAAGACAATGCCCAAGCAAGAGTGAAAGAGCAATCACCGAAGACAGTTGGGAAAGGACAAAAGGATCAGTAGATTCATCATACCTCTTCAAATTCACCAAGGGTGAAGTCGAAGCAGAATATGGCCTACCTAAAGATCACTTCATTGGAAGACCAGATCTCAGGGTGGAAGGAAAGGCAGATAACTAGTTCGGCCATTATGCGAAGGAGTGTCTGAATGGCAGGGACACATCACTTGATGGTGATAACAATCATTCTAGGGACATCTTCAATGATCAAAGGAATGACAGGTAATGCAGGTCATCAAGGAAATGGCCGACTCTTCATAGAAAGCAAGGAACCCCAGGTATGAAGAATCAAATGTTGTTTCTGATAGGATAAAGAAGCGTTATCCTGTATTGGCCCTCTCCTTCAGATTCTTTGGGAATCTGGCTTATAGATTGTAGTGCTTCAAGGCACTTCATCGGATAGATGGGTGTACTCTCTAATTTGGTAGAGATGGAAACAATCGTGGGATTATACTTGGAGCCGATGCCACCTATTCCAAAAAGGGTGTAGGGAATGTTAACTCTTAATTGAATAAGGGTAACTCGATTCATTTACAGAATCTCTTGTATGCAATGTTGCACTAATCATCATCGGGATATTATTGGCGCGAAGAAAAAATCGGCAAAAATCGTAAAAATATGAAAAAAAGGTAAAAATCGGGAAAAAAATCGTAACATACAAAAATATTCATTTTTTTGCAATTTTTTTAATATCTAAAGCATCTACAACATAAGATAAATACATTGACACATAAATATGATAAAAGAACTAATATATAAGAAATTTAATATCATTTCTAGTGCCACATCACACATCACACATAACAATGAATCATGTCCTGAATAGTATGTCCTTACTCATGACTCCCAACTCAGCCCCAAAATATCAACAAAAAATATAATAATGTATCTCATATCATGAGCCACAATGTCATATACAATGAAATGAATCAAATAACTAAAGTCTAATACTACTGATTTCCTTTGCCCTTCTAGATGTAGATGTCAGTGGAGTTGGCAGTAGACTCTGCTGTGCTCTAGAAGCTGAAGACAAGGGTAGCTTGGGTCACCTCCTCCTCTTCATATATATATTATATATATATATATATATATATATATATATATATATAATTTCCCCGATTTTTTAATAAAAATCGACAAAAAAACCCAGATTTTATCGTCCGATTTTATCTTTTATTTTTTTTTAAATCGCGATAAAACAATTTTATCGCGATTTTTTGGCGATTAGTGCAACACTGCTTTTATGTACCTGATCGCAAGAAGAACCTAGTGTCTATCTCAGAAATGGAAGTCAAAGGTTTCAGGGTGGCATTCATAAATGGAAAGGTACATGTTAAAAAATATAATTTTCAAAGATGCTTTTTCTCATGGGTTTAGGATTGGAAATTTGTATCAAATTGCGGGATGGTCCATTGGGGATCATGTCAATTGACATATTGCGTCTATAACACCGGAGGTCTACCTATGGGGCCCTACCTGATGTGTGTCAAATGGTGATAAGGATGTCTGAATTCAAGTAGAGTATGAAGGTACATGTCTGAGATGTACCGAAGGAAAATCAAATAAGGGGACCATTCCCCTCATCCAACAGGTCCACAGGTTTGGAACAACATGAGGAGTTTGAGATTCATGATCGGGAATCTCATGTATACAGGTGGAAGAAAGCCCTCTATGGCTTGAAGCAAAACATCTCGGGCGTAGTATGAGAGGATTGATAACTGTTTGATGAAGCTAAGATTCACTAGGAGTGAAACCGATCCAAACCATTACCTGAAGCTTGTGGATGATAGACCTCTCATACCGACACCTTATCAGGACGACCTATTTCTGACAGGTGCAGACCCTCTCATTTGCAGGAGTAAGAGGGAGTTGGATTCCGGATGTGGAATGATAAACTGCAAGCCTGTGACTAACTCGAGGATCATAATTTTCAGAAGTTATATGGTAGTGACGTCAAACCAGAATTGGGAAATGCCTCTGAGTTTCATAAACTCATTCACATTGATGTTCTTGGTGAACTTCCATCTGGACATATGTTTTGCAGTTAGCATGGTGAGCTCATATTTGGTTGAGCCTCACTGGATTGGTGCCAAGAATCTTCTGAGATATCTTCGAGGCACAATCTCTCATGGATTGAGATACACTGCTGGAAATATGAAACTGCATGATTATTCAAATGCTGACTGGGCTGGGATGATTAGTTCTCCCATGGCAACTGTGGAACAGGATGATTAGTTCTCCTGTGGGCCGGGATGATTAGTTTTCCCGTGATAACTTTGGAACAGGATGATTAGTTCTCCTGTGGGCCAGGATGATTTCTTCTCCATGGCAACTATGGAACAGGGTGATTAGTTCTCTTGTGGGCTAGGATGATTTGTTCTCCGTGGCGACTATGGAACAGGATGATTAGTTCTCCTGTGGGCCAGGATGATTAGTTATCCGTGGCATCCACTGACAGGATGATTCGTTCTCCTGTGGACATGATGATTAGTTCTCCTGTCGAGGGCATCCTATCCATGTAGTCTGGGACTCATGGGAAGTACCTCTCATATGATCAATGATCAGGGAAATGAAGATAGGGACCATAGTAGTATTATTGATGGATGCATCACTGTACTTACCATACTCCCTATGCTAGGATGACCTCCATTGATCTGGGATCAGTATGAGTGGTTTGAGACACTCTCTTGTGACATTGATCTGGGATCAATGAAACTGATCTGGGATCAGTATGAGTGGTTTGAGACACTCTTGTGACATTGATCTGGGATCAATGAAACTGATCTAGGATCATTATGAGTAGTTTGAGACACTCTCTTGTGATATTGAACTGGAATCAATAAAACTGACTTCGGGTCAGTAAGAGTGATGTGACACACTCTCTTCAGATGAAACTGACTTTGGGTCAATAGAGAATGGTATGAGACATTCTCGATCAATTCTTCTTCTTCATGGTTCAGAAGAGCAGAGCAGAACTCAGCAGATCAAAGCAAAGCAGAGCTCAGCAGATCAAAGCAGAGGTATGCAATCCATGCAGTCTGGGACTCATGGGAAGTACCTCTCATTTGATCAATGAGCAAGGAAATGAGGATAGGGACCATAGTAGTACTATCAATGGACGCATCACTATATCTACCGTACTCCCTATGCTAGGATGACCTCCATTGATCTGGGATTAGTGTGAGTGGTTTGAGACACTCTCTTGTGACATTGATCTGGGATCAGTATGAGTGGTTTGAGACACTCTCTTGTGACATTGATCTGGGATCAATATGAGTGGTTTGAGACACTCTCTTGTGATATTGATCTGGAACCAATAAAACTGACTTCAGGTCAGTAAGAGTGATGTGATACACTCTCTTCAGATGAAACTGACTTCGGGTCAATAAATAATGGTACGAGACATTCTCGATCAATTCTTCTTCTTCATGGTTCAGCAGAGCAGAGCAGAGCTCAGCAGATCAGAGCAAAGCAGAGCTCAGCAAAACAGAGCTCAGCAGATCAAAGCAGAGCAGAGCAGTGCAGTACAGGGCACTGATGGTAGAGATAGTACAGTCGGACATATGGATCAACGAATGGATTTCTCCCTAGTTGAGAGGCACTGTTAAAATTGGCAACTAGGGCCAAACTCCATGTGGGTCATCTTATTTATGGCAGCTGCTATTTTTCTTGGATCCCTCTCATCGAGAGGTGTAGGATTGATCTAAAGATCATCCAATTCCGATAAGTATTCATGGAGTTATGAATTTATTTGCGTTATAAGACAATTCGTCAAGGTCGGCCAGCAACCAAATAAACCCCACATGTGCTCAACGTTTTAGTATAAATAGAGGTGGCCTTCAAATCATTTCAACACACTTGGGATCTATTCCTCTCTCTACTTGTCTTTGGGTTTTAGTAGGAGGAGAGATCCTAAGGAATAACGTTGCCCTGATCCAGAGGGCAGAAAGCCGGAACTGTCAGAAAAGCTGGAACTGCTGGAAAAGCCGGAACTGCAAGAAAATTCGAAACTGCCGGAAAATCCTGAAAATTCGGAACTCCCAGAAAAGCCGGAATTACCAGAAAAGCCGAAAAAGACAGAACTGCTGAAACTTCCAGAAAAGCCGGAACTGCTAGAACTGTCTGAAATGCCGGAAATGCCAGAAAAGCTGGAAATACTAGAAAAGTCGGAGCCGCCAGAAAAGCAAGAAAATCCAGAAAAGCTGGAAAATCAGGAAATGCCAGAACTATCGCAAAAGTCGAAACTGCCGGGAACAACTAGAACTGCTAGAACTGTCGGGAACAACCAGAACTACCAGAGCTATTGGGAACTGCTAAAACAGTCGGAGCATCTGTCTCCGAAGGAGAGCAGCATGCAAGGGAACTAACTAACATTGGGACAGTTGTATGGTAATTATCAACAAATACACAAAGCATGCAATGTTACAGCTAGCATGCAAGGGACAACTAGCATGCAACAACAAGCATGCTAAGGACAACAAGCAAGCAAGGGACAATAAGCAAGCAAGGTGAAACCAACACATAGGTCAGGATGGAAACAAGGTGCAACAATGGCACATAATCCAGTACAGTGATGGGTAAAGCCATGATTAATGAAGCGTGATGAGATGCAGCGTAGTGATGATGGATGTAGCATGGTGCAGATCGGTGAGGTGCAACATGATGATGAAATGCAACACGACTATAGGTGAAGGAGTCACCTTGGAGAATTAGTTGAAGCAACATGTCTTCAACTAATCTCATGTATCATATTATTAGAAATGGTCTATGCTCTTATCTAGATAAGTCAAAGTGTTGACTTCTGTTGTAAACATACTATCTCTCTCTCTCTCTGTTGAAGTATTGAAGAACATATAAGAAGAATTGATCAAGGGTTTCCCCACTTTGAGGTTTGTCCCTGGCTAGCACCACGTCTTGTGTCCTCTTGTCTTGGCTTGTCTTCTGTGATTTATGTTTATGTTCTATCTGAAGTTTACTTTAATGTTGATGTGACTGCTAATCTGGAAAAGATATGGAGTTAATTGTGAAAATTGAAATAAATTGCTCTAAGCATAGAACATACCTAAAATTAACATATTTTCTCCATCATCGACGTCAAATTATTTTGTTCTTCCCAAAATTTTGTTTTTTATTTTTCTTTGTTGTTGAGGTGATATCGCATTCTATTGACTTCATCCCTATAGTGGTTAACATTGGCTTGTAACTCCTCATTGTTTACCATTTTTTTCTTTGTGGACCCCACCTTTCCTCCTAATATTTTTTTTCTTATATATATAATATATATATATATATATATATATATATAGATTATGGTTTTTAACCAAATTGAAATGTTTTGAAGGCAGAGCGATGTGATGTGGTTTACCAAGTTTGATTTAATAAAATTTAAGACATCAGGATTTTTGACCCGCAATGTAGACAGCTGAACAAATGACGGCTGGTTGGGGAAAAATGACGACAGAGGAGAAAAAATAGGTTCAAAACCCTTATGTTCATGGAAAAAAAGTACAATATCCACATGTCCATGGTCAATAGGCTCAACAACCACTTAACCCGTATGATGCTTATCAGCAACCTATGATCGAAGAGTTCCAAGGTGTTCAAGGCCAAAATCCTCCATATGGCCAAGGTAACCCATAATGGGGGCAAAATCAAATTGCATATGGCCAAAATCCCCCACTATGGGGCCAAAATCCTTACCAGCAGGGATAGGCTCCTCCACTTGGATCCGCTTATCGACCTCCAATGCCTTTTAATACTCAGTTTCCGTTCTTGGCCACACTAGAGTTGCCAGATGTGTCTCGCCTTACGAATGATCCAATTCTTCATTCGCCATACTTGCCTCTAGTTCCATCCAATATCTCGAGCGATTGTCCTAAGTTTGATGGGAAAGCAAACAAAGATCCTTAATCCCATGTCATGACATATCACCTTTGGTGCTCTTCGAATTCTTACGTTGACAATTCTATTTATCTTTGTCTTTTCCAACTAACCCTCACGTAGTTAGTGGGGGGGCAGAGCCCCCCTTTGTTGCGTTGATTGTGTAGCAGGGGGGGGGGTCATAGGGGGTTTGAGGAGTACCCGTAACCCCTCTTTATGGGGTCTGGGGCAGCACTCTAGAAAATTTTGGTTTTGGACCCTATGTTAGGATGGGTAGACCCACCTATGGTTTTTTGCATGATTTTCGCACATGTTTTTGGACGCGATGGTTTTCAGTCCATGGTATTGGACGCAATGGTTTTTTGTCCATGGTATTGGACGCTTCGGCATGTATAAATATGTATTATAACATTGAAAGGAACATAATGAAAAATCAAGTTGGTAGTCCCAGTTTTGGGATCCAGGGGAAAATATCTGTGTATATGTGTTTTATGTGTTATGCTCTCGCATTGTTTATTTTATGTGCTTTAGAATTTTTATGCAGGTAATTTCTATACCGGGTTAAAACCTACATTTGGTATCAGAGTTGTTTTGGCTTCAAGGGGACGCCTTTGCTGCTGAGGGGTTTCGCTCAGGCTTGTGGTAGACCCTGTTCAGTGGGAGATCTGCAAGACCAATTCTAGTGGTGAAAGAAGATGGCGAGCAGTGGAAAGATAGAGATCGAGAAATTTAATGCTCAGAGTTTTGAGTTGTGGAAACTGAAGATGGAGGATCTGTTGGTGGATAAAGATCAGCGGATCGTGGTAGATTTGGGTACTAAACCAATGGGAGTGTTCGATGAAGAATGGAAGAAGTTGGATCGGAAGGCAAAGAGCACAATACGATTATGTGTCTCAAATTCAGTACTGCTAAATGTATTAGGGGAAGCTACGACGAAGGCTTTGTGGGATAAGTTAGGGACTTTGTACCAGTCTAAGTCTCTGGTGAATAAACTGTTCCTGCGGAAAAAGCTGTATAACCTGAGGATGAAAGATGGAGACTCGCTGACAGAGCATCTTAATGCATTTAATACTGAGGTAAGTCAGGTAGCATTTGTTGATATTAAAATTTCATATGAAGATAAGTGCATCAGTTTGTTGTGTTCTCTACCAGATTCGTCGGATAGTCTAGTTATTGCAATAGGTAGCAATGCAACTACCTTGCAGTTTGATGAACTAGTCTCATCCTTGTTGACGGAGGAGATGAGATGGAAAAATATGGAGAGCCAGAATGGTGATACCTTGCCTGTACAAGGACAGTCCTAGATCAGAAACAAAAATAAGTCATCGAGTGGGAGATCTAAATCTAGAGGGAGATCTAAGTCTCTAGGAAAACTTGTAAAGGTGGTGTGCTGGAAATGCAGAAAGGAAGGGCACTACAAAAGGGATTGTAAATCTAATGCTCCTGATAAAGGAAAGGGATCTGATGATGCTCCTT
>APFE031409664.1:56713-103897 GCA_000404065.3 Pinus taeda | reverse complement strand
AACTTTGACAAACTCTGATTGTGACAGACTTCCCAATAATGTATTGACAGCCTTGGCATTGGTTTCATATTTCTTTTTACCTGTTGTATCTGTAGGAATTTTTTATGGAAATGTATATCCTCCTTCCATGATTTCCCAGACATTTGTTCCAAGAGATTGAAGATAGGTTGTGGTTCTTACCTTCCAATAAACAAAGTTTCTCCTATCAAATATTGGCAGTCTGATGGATCCCCCGCTTTCTTGATTAAATATGATGATGGATCTTCCTTCAAGTGATCAAGCTTCTTCTGAAGGACCTGCTCTGATACCAATTGTTGGAAATAATACTGAGAGGGGGGGTGAATCAGTATTATCACATCAATAATTTAATTTTCAAAACTGATTTTTGTACACTACTTCAGCTCAGTGAACTAGCGTGTATACGCAACTGTACTTAATGCAACCAACGTATATGCAATGATCTTTTGATTAACCCAAATTATCATGTATTGAAATTTAATTAGTATATCATGATTTCATTAGATAGTGCAGTAAAAATAGATTAAAGCATCACATATAAGAAACACACATGAACACCAAGATATAAAGTGGAAACCCAATGTGGGTGAAAACCGCCTGCTACAATCATCTTTGTCTTCTTTTAATAAGAAAATTCTATTTGCAGTTTTTGTACTGGTGTAGTTTTATACCAGTACGCAGGCTTCTACCTGAAGAAGGATACAACTCTTGTTCTCCAACTTCTACTGGAGGGAGCTACAACTCCCTAGCTCTTGTACTAGCCGATGTGTTTACTAGTACATAGGTGCCAACCTACAAAAGGCTACGACCTTCTCCTTTTTCTTCCAGGGACTACGTTTCATAAATTTTCAGACTAGATCCATCAATAACATCATATCAAATATATCTGCATCAACAATCACCTTTCAAACCAACCACAACCGAATCAATCAATCACTTTGAAAACCCATCAATATGATCATTCAGAAAACTGTCACCAGAATACAGTAACTAGAACCCAAGCTAGAACCCAGAA
Source organism: Pinus taeda (assembly GCA_000404065.3). Lineage (NCBI taxonomy): Eukaryota > Viridiplantae > Streptophyta > Pinopsida > Pinales > Pinaceae > Pinus > Pinus taeda. The sequence continues at coordinate 102,864 of APFE031409664.1, read as the reverse complement.
CACTGCAACAGCAAACAGAAGCAACTAAAACATATTTTATAATGTATACGCTACTTCCATATGTCGAACCTGCGGGTATACATGCTTTCCTCAAGGCGAACCAACGTACAGATATGCAAATGAAATTTATGATGTATACGTTGCTTTGATATGCAGAACCAGCGTGTATACACTTCTTTTCTAAAGTGAACCTGCGTACAAATATGTAAATGATGATTTAAACATTACAACTATCCCAGACTTCATTCATACCCAGATCATCATATTTACAAACTACAACATGCACTAGTTATTCAGATACATGATCAAATCACATAAAGATAATTCACTTCAAGCCTTGAGATCTTGATACATCATTAGATCTTATCTTTCATCAAACGCTAAGGTTCCTCCTTGGTTCAGATCTAGCAATGCACCATAACCCAATAACCTGCATACTAGATCTCACAATTCATTAGATATTCAATGCTTGTGTGTTTTGGCCTAATGATCTTCTCCTCCTTTTACAGTTTTAGGCCTTTCTCAATACCATGGACCAAAACCACTTAGGACCAATACCTTGGATCAAATACTTAGGGTAAATACCTCAGACCAAATACCATGGACCAATACCATGGATCAAAATACCATGGACCAAATACCATGGACCAATACCATGGATCAAAATACCATGGACCAAATATTTCAAACCAAAAACTTAGTTTTCCAAGGTATACACACTTTTCGTTTTGTGAAAGTGTGTGTGTACGTATACGCGACTTGTATACAGTGAATCCGCATGTATAAGCAGCTTGGCCAATGGTGAACCTGCGTATACCTCTCTTTCTTCATTTTGTGCAGTCTGATCTGTAAATTTGTGTTGTTGACCTGGTATACTGTGATCTTTCATCTGAGTGAGTTGCCTTCTGAATTGATTCCTTGAAGTTTCCCTACATTTCATCAAATCTGTAAACACTACTGTCATGCATTTTGTCACATCTGATATCTCCTCTGTACAAGTGAATTATTCTGCTATAAGTGGGTTGCCATCAAGTACAACACATACATCATACAAGTACAATACATACATCATAATGCCAACATTATTTTCTTCTGATATTTAATTGCTTCCATGATATTTAAATGTAAATGTTAATTGAGCTTATAGTCTAGTTTATATGTCTATTTGACTATATTTGAAGTTTTTGTATTTGAAGTGTAAATAAGGTTCCTTAAGCCCAACAAAATGTTAGGGATAGATTAAATGGAATTTTTATGTGTCATGTAAATGTGGCACAATGGCATAAAGGAGATGATGCAACAACTAAATCAACACATGGCATGAAATATTGAGGAATCTAGAAGTTTAACTTGTTGACCTAACAAAAATCTAGAAATTCAGAACTTTTGTTAATGAGAATTTTTGGGAAAACTGAATGATGATAGAACCCAAATCGAAAAGCATTAGATGACTATACCATATGATTTCAATGTCCTTTGTTGTCATTATACAGATAACAAGAATCTAGAGTTTGTTAGTTAACATTTCAGCCAACATTCTCCTATTCCAAGACATAATCTAGATTAGAAATCAATTACTCTATATCTTTTATAAATGATACTTTTATGAAAAACCTGGATCTAGATGTGCCTTGGTGGCTAACATTCATGTCCTATGGAGGCATCACAATACAAAGGTGACACATGGATGTATGAACACCACATGTTTTCCATGTGGCTTGGTGTTGTGATGCAGCATGGTGGTGACACATGGTGAAACTACCATGTGTCAATTGTACAAATGTTGAAGGGACAAACTTGTGGAAAATATTCTACAAGCCATAATATTTTTTTCCCAAAACTCAACTTGAAGTAAAATTTATATCATTAGAAATCTCTCAATGATTAGAAAACGATGGTGACTTTTGAAACGAGATCAAAGATAGTTCCAATAAGAGAAAAATTTTCATAGCATGGCTCCATTAAGTCACCTTGGAGGTTGGATATTTTATACTTGTACTTTATAAGCCCATTATCAGAACTTGGCAAGAAATCATCAAGAAATTGCACAAAATAGGTCTTGGATATGAAAATGAAGTAACCTTTCACATTATATATTATTCCAAATCAATCGAGATTCAAAGCATTGGATTCCTTTAAGAAAACGCATCTTTGCCTGCTCCACTTTCACATCATATTCTTAAATTCCAACATAATCATCAAGTTATTGACATGAAGGATCATTGTTTTTTATCTTCATCCTTGTTAGCATTGCGGAACGAACAATCATCCTTGATATAGATGTTCTAGTGAACCATGCAAGAGTAAAGATTCAACTTGGATGTATCACATCTTGGCAATGGTCACAAACAACCAAGAAAATATATTATTCATACCATACAGTCCATTCTTGAGAATTGACATGTCATCTTCTCATCTTATATATGAAAGAGGGGAATATCAATTATTGGCAATCAAGATTCAAGTTTGAAGTCATATCAATCAAACATAAACTAGTAATGATGAGAACTAGATCCAAAAACTAAAGCCTAAATCCAAAATTAGTTAGAGCCAAAATCAAAGTTGTATCTAGATTCATGTTCTATGAGTATAATTTTGTTTACAACCCTCCTCAAACCCCCACTTAGTAGAAGACTTACATCTTATATTAGGAAAAAATCTGTAGTCATCTTTAAATCACTTTCTACACCATTTCATTGGTTTGTGCTAATATTCAAACCACCATTTGAAAGCATTCCATTTCACAAAATACATTAAATTCTATCTAAATTAGCAATTGTTCTAGGAACTGCTTCAACCCAAGTTCCAAATTTGGTGTTTAACTGTAAACCACCATTTAGGAGAAGACTCCAACTTCTGCTACCCATTTGGTTTGTGGTCTTCCTTAAACCACCATATTAAGAGAGCACATTCATTAATTGGCTGCTATCCACTTCCATATTTCAGCTCTCTTCTTGGACTTGCATGCACCCCTTTAGATAAAGGGGGGGATGTTGAAAACATAATTCCCAATGGTTATGGTAATTTGCAATATTCATTTGAGAGGGAATATGAAAAGGCATTGGGAGTCCAAGATATTTGAAGATGAATCCGACAGTAAAAAACAATGTATTTGTGTGTATCATTCTAATGAAATGCATCACATGCTTATCTAAATCTATCCTCCATTTTTGTTTGTCCAACACAACATATGCTTCAACATTTTGGATTAAATATTCTAATAGTGGAATGAAGTTTGAATATCTATTAGTTTTTAAAATCAAAATATCATTTATTGAAATTGTTGAAGGTTACTTTCTACAAAGGAATATTACAATGATATCAAAATGCAAAAATTTTCATCACAAATTATAAAGGAAAAAAAAAATGAGAGACAAATTAATAAAATTTCAAGTGAGAAGGTATTGGGGAAAAATTGAAGATACAAAGAAGAAATTTGATAAGAACTTACAAGAATAACATGATGAAATTTCTCACCTAAAATATCACAACAAAAAAATACTTGCAAAATGAAGAAGGCAAAGGATAAAATAGAGTGTGACCATAAGTTAGACTAGGAGAAGCAAGAATTTTAGAAGAAACTATCAAAACAAGCTAAGGAAATCCCTTGCCTAAGGAAACTTAATCAGGGGTTGCTTGAACAAATCAAATGGTTAAAATATGAGAAATTAGAGAATAAATATATTAAGAACAAAATTGACAAGTTTGAAAATGATGGAGAACTTATATACTTAAGATGTCATAATCAAATATTATACAATTTAACAAGCTAAAGAAAGATAATAAGTTACTATAGGAAAATCTAGAATAACTTACCAACAAAGAAGCATTTATCAATAGAGAAATAATCACTATTCCAATTGAAGTAGAAGAATAATTATAGATTTAAACCAATGAATGGAGAAAAGCACCAATACAAATCCAATAAATATAATAAATACAAATGATACTTTTGTTGGAATGTTACCTCCTGGTAAATCTCTAGAAGGGACAAATAATGGATGTTCCAACATTGAAATCATTATACAAATAGAAGGATGCCTTATCATCATCCAAATATCATGATTTATTGTAATGAAAGACACAATATGATAATCTAAGTGAATATCCTATTATATTGAATGGAAGTTCAATTGTGGAGTCTCATTATTTCACAAATAAAAGAAATCATTGTTACATAGTTTTTCTAAAAGTTGAATTGGGGTTGTCTAAGCTTTTATAATAAGGAAAATTTTATTAACACTTCATGTCTGATATCATGTTGTATTGTCAACCATCACAACTTCAAGAAGAAAGAAAAATGAGAAGGAATTACAAGACAAAACAAAGAATAAGTTTTTCTATAAAACATTTTGAGAATATAACATCCTTAAATATATGGGAAATGTAATGAATATAAATATATATAAATATATCAAATAAGTAAATAATAATAAATAGTAAATGAAGTGATTTTATATCCTATACTAAAATGCATGACCTAATTAAGAGACATGGATTCTCAACCATTATCACTAGTCAGTGCTATAAGTATGTCAAAACATGTCATTATATCATCAATTTATTATCTTGTTAACTTATATTTATTATTTGTCTTATATAATTTTTAATCCATTATCCTGGTAACATGGAATATTCAATGGATAAATCTTTTTCATCTCATGAAACATTCATAAGTAAAGGCCCTCCAAAGTTTATAACCCCGAAATAAAACCAATGTTGTACTAAATCTCATTGAAATTTCAAATGACCAAGGGGATTATTATAGATATCACTTCCATTTTAGGATCACTTTTGATCACTAACCTTCAAGATCCATTACAAATGTTTAAAAATATATTGAATCTACATAGAAGCACATGTTTAATAAAATAGACAAAGGAAGATTGAAATAAAATAAAAATCCTCTAATTTATTCACACACCATGCATCTATTGCCAAAATAGTTAATGAAAACCAGTTTAACTTATAGTAGTGAGACTCCCTTGATATTGTCTAAAGATTAAATAAATATAGTAAAGTAGGTGACTATTAAATCAATACACCAAGTAATTACAAAGAATCCCTAACAAAGGTTTTTCTACATTGATGGGCAAGTTGTTAGATTAAAAATTAAGTAAAATGCTTTGAAGGGATTGTGAAGTAATATGTTTTATTGATATTTATTTATGTCTATAAGTGTAACAACCTTGGTGAAAATTCCATGTAATAAAAGTTAAGGACTAGTGGGAAACCTACTGTGAGCAGAAGGATGAAAGGACGGCCTCACTTTTTTCAGTCGCACCCACTTGGAATTCATTCTGGACTGCCATCAAGGAGCAGTACTACCCTGTCGAAAGCTATGAGGATAAGTACATGAAGTGGACCACACTGCGGCAGGGAAGGGACCAAGATGTGCTGGAGTTTACTAATATTTTCCATACCCTTCACACAAAGTTGGGTATCAAGGATTCAGAGAAGCATTTGTTACTCAAATACCGCGGCTGCCTGCACAAGTACATCCAGGAAGAAATAGAATTCCTGAACATCTCCTCACTCGGCACGACATACTGATATGCCATCAAGATCAAGAAAAAGTTTAAACAGAAGAAGCGAGACTTTAGATCTACGAATTTGAAGCAAGGGAAAGGTGCCCCCAAACCACAGAATAAAGGACAAAGCCAAGGCGGGGCAACCCAAGACAACCCGCCAAAGCTGCAAGAAAAGAACAGTTTCGCAAAGTCGAAAAAGGACACGGGAAAATGGTGTGAGTTCCATAAGAGCTCCACTCACAACATAAGTGAGTGTCAGGCCAAGCAGTCACTGGTGGCCGAGCTAAAGGTTTCAGAATCAGATGCATGTTCCAACTCTGAGTCAGAACCCAACAAGGGGAATGACAAAGGGAAGTAGATTATCGATGCGAAGCCCAACACCACCGTTGCCACCACGAAGATCCAGAAAGAGGAACTCAAAGATCCAGAGGAGGAGGAGCGTCTCTTCCACTCCCAGATGTGGGTAAAGGGATCCCCGCTACAGTTCATTTTCGACAGTAGGAGCCAAAAGAACATCATTTCAGCAGAGGTAGTGAAGCAGCTAGGCTTACCGACCACAACATATCCACAACTGTACACCATCAGGTGGCTTCACCAAGGACGGGATCTTCGCGTGAGCCAGCGGTGTCACCTTCCATACAACAACAAGCCCTTCAAGGATGAGGTATTATGTGACATTACTCCCCTTGATGTTTGTGATGTATTATTAGGACAACCATACTTGTGGAAGTGACATGTTTTGAATGAATCAAGGCCCCGTGTTGTTATTGTTACTTTACGAAATAAGTTATACAGGATACTGGAGGTAGCACCGCCTACTGCCAGCTCTTTGGTTACTACAAAACAATGCAGTAAGCTCATTTCCAAAACTAGGAAATTTGTTTTCCTGATGATACGCCCTCAAGGAAAGAAGAATACGGTGGCCACAACCTCCAAACAGGGCCCCTCCGCACAACAACTACAGATGGACAAGGTCGTGGAGGAGTACGAGGACATCTTCACCTCCCCTGCAGGGGTTCCTCTACACTGTCAGGTTAAGCACTCCATCGATCTGACCCCAGGTGTGTCGCTGCCCAATGGACCAATCTATTGGTGCTCCGTTCTAGAGAATGATGAAATCAAGAGGCAGATTCAGGAGTTGCTACAGAAAGGTCACATCCATCCGAGTTCATCGCCCTGTGGGAGCTCGATCGTTTTGGTACAAAAGAAGGATGGGACTTAGGGACTCTGTATTGACTATGGGCATTGAACAAGATCATTGTCCATAATAGGTACCTGATCCCATGGATTGATGACCTCCTGGACCAACCGAAGGGGGCAAAATATTTCAGCAAGATTGATTTAAAGTCACGATATCACCAGGTACCAATCAAACCCTCTGATGTGTGGAAGACTGCCTTCAAAGCCAAGGAGGGCCTTTTCGAATGGTTGGTTATGCATTTTGGATTGAAGAATGCTCCTGCAACCTTTGTGAGGCTAATGGATGACATCTTGTGGCCATTCATCAACTCATTTGTAGTGGTATATTTGGATGACATCCTGATCTTCAGCCAGAGTTGGGAAGAGCACCTCCACCATATCCGACAGGTTCTCCAAACACTGTAGCAACATAAGTTATGTGCCAATTTAGAGAAATGCACTTTTGGCATGACCCATGTTTAGTATCTGGGATACATTATTGATGAACGGGGAGTGCATGTGGATCTAGCTAAGATCCATGTCATTCAGGATTTCCCCAACCACTCTGACAGAGCTTCGCAGCTTTCTAGGTCTTGCCAACTTCTACTGCAGGTTCGTGTTGGGATTCTCTCACATCACATGGCCCTTGAGTCAAGTCACCAAGGGAGGAGCGAAAGCGAAATTCTTTTGGTCTAAATCTCAACAAAAGGCATTCACAGAGTTGAAAGATCGCCTCTGCTCGGCACCAGTGCTAGCATTACCAGACTTGCAACAACCATTTGAGGTCGAGATAGATGCCTCTGACTATGCTATTGAGGCAGCCCTTACTCAACACGGACATCCAATGGCATTTCACAGTGAGACACTTTCAGACACAGTCCGGAAATATCCCACTTATGACAAAGAGATGTATTCCATTGTGCAGGCTCGCTGACAATGGAAGCATTACATTTTGGGGAAGGAAACAGTCATCCACATAGACCATCGACCCCTACAGTTCATACAAACCCAAGGGAAATTTCAAAATGATCGCCATCAGAAGTGGTCCACATACTTGCAACAGTTCCATTTGAATAACAAGTATAAGAAGGGCAGCACAATAATGTTGCAAATTGCCTCAGTTGACCACCGATCATGGCGTTAACTGTCGTGCTCAACTCTTGTGGGCAGGAGACTTCTGATTATCCACTTCTCTAAAAAAGCGACCCAGAATTTGGCCACACATACCAGACACTCCTGGAGGGTCAGCATGTTGTGATGTAGGCAAGTTCCCTCTGTGGACAGAGGCAACCCTCTAGCACTAGAGTGGGTCTAGTCACAGCAAAGACAATACCAAAGCAAATTTCCTTAAAAAGTTGATGTCGTGAAGGCCTACCTTCAAATCATCATTTGATGAATCCCATGTTGTGTCGCTCCAACCCTCATTCTTCCAATCACTTGTACCTGAAAACAACATACAGAGAACAACCACGAACATAATCAAATACGATAAAAATGATCTACTTAAAGAGTCAAGGAGCTTCAATCTATCAATACGCAATTCAACATAAGATATAGGAAATAAATTGTTGATTTATATTAATGTAAACTAAAGTAAAACTTACAACCAAGCCTTGATGCCGTAAGTCTCCTTGAAGGGTCGTGTCATCATGTCTCCATAAGCATTCACTCATGAACTGTCTCCAAAAAGGACGAATAACTCTCTCTCCTACCCAAAAAGTCGATGCTAGAACACTCCTATAATCAAGCCAACTCCACTCAAAACTATCCAAAGCTATGTTACATAAGAGGCTACCTCCACACTCTAGAAAAAATCTCTACTTTTACTATTGAACTCTTGAACTCTGAAGCTCAATGATCTCAGCCATGGAGGAAGTATTTATAAGAGGAGGAGCTTCCATAAGAGATGGGAGAAAGAGCTTATCCCTTTGAGAGGTTGCACAATGTAGGTTTTAACCCCATACAGAAATTACCTGCATAAGAATTCTAAATCACAGGAAAAAATAAAAATGTGAGAGCATAACACATAAAACACATATACACAGAGATTTCCCACTGGATCCCAAAACCGGGACTACCAGCTTCATTTTTTATTATGTTCCTTTCAATGTTACAATACATATTTATACATGCCGAAGCATCCAATACCATGGACCGAAAAACCATCACGTCCAATACCATGGACCAAAAAACCATTGCATCCAATACCATGGGCCGAAAACCATCGCGTCCAAAAAAACATGTGCGAAAATCATGCACAAAACCATAGGTGGGTCCGCCCAACCTAACTTAGGGTCCAAAACCAAAATTTTCGCACACCCCCTGTTAACTATGTGGAAAGAATATAACACAACCCAACACACAAAAGGTAGAACAACCATCCCAAAGGAGAGAGGCGAGCTCATCTGATCCTATAACCAACCCTAGGACCACCCATGAAGCTGTTACACTTCGAAGCTTCGACAGTTTGTTTAAAAAACTCACAAAAGTAGCTCGTCGCGAGTGTAACACAAAGACAGAGCGACGACGTCACTAGGGCTAGTTCAATCTTGGCCATCTTCATGGGTGGAACAACTGCTGACTCGCGACGACCCAAAAACATAGGTAAAAAAGGGTCTTTTCCAGGAGTAGTGAATTGAGGTATTCTTCCTGAGATGACAATGAAGACATTAACACATAATTTGCAACATGACACAAGGCAGATGTCAATAACACAAACCAGCAGTGTCCAGGATAAGGGAATGCGCGGTTGGTGACAAATTACTGAGTAACAGATGCCCCCTAAAGCATGAAGGCCGAGAGAGTGGGAGTGGTGATATGCTTTACGAATCCATAACTAAAATAGAACACCATCGCGGAGAACCTGCAAACGCAAGTACAACTGATATCTCTGATACATGAGTACATATTGAAAGGAAATACATGTGCATAAGGCACAGGTCAAACCATCCATCAGATAAACATAAATGATCTGTGGTATGGACGTAACCATTCAATCAGAAGGAACATATAAAAGACTTAGGCATGGTCGCAACCATCCAATCAAAAGAGTCATGTATTCAATCATGAACTAATCCGCGCAACCTGGGCATGTGTAATCTGAGCCCGGGGTCTTGAATCTCAACCCGATCAAGGTAAAAATTCTAATATGTGAATAGATGTACTAAATTTGAGCATACTAGAAAATAACTTGATTACCGGTCAATGATGTAAATTGTTAGACCACTAGTGATGTCAATAGTTCTTAAGGTACTGCTAGTACAGTCCATGAAGAGCGAAGAATTAGCTGAAGTCGAACACTTATGAAATCACCTAATCGAAGGCCAATAATGAAATCTTGTCGTCGAATGCGAAAAACTTGCCGTTAAGGCATGCAAGCTCCAAGGTACCAGAAAGGAGTCTCTAGATCAACTTCTTGGATAATGAGATGAGGTCGACAGGAAATGATCGGTCGAAGGAGGGCCATAATGTTTCCCACATCATTGATGCGAGACAAAGGAACAAGATGAATGTGGATGAGATAGACAATCTGAGGAAGGTGTGTAAGGATACAAACTGCAGAAGGGTTAAGCTCTTGAACATATCGGCGACACGACTGCGGCATTTGGAAGCATTTTGGTACCAAGGGATCAAAGGTCTGATGGTGCAGCAAGGATCAGATGGAATGAGGAAAAAGGGATAACCCAAAACCCAGAAGGCCAATGATAAAGTGAGGATATCCCAACCCGACACGAAGCAGAAAGAGTATCGATGTTCAAGAGCGACAAGCTTCCGTAATAATTAATACAACCAACAGAATACTTCCAAATTTTTCCCCCACCATTTCTGGCAAGTACCCAAATTATTTTTGAAACACAAGCTTAAAGGGGATAGCATATGCTTGTAATATAAGTTCATCCTTTGGACAAATCCGACCTAGTAAGTTTAACGAGCCCTAGGAAGGAAAAAATCATGTTCGTCATGGTGATGAATCCGATGTCATTTAATAGTTTAACGAGTCTAACAAAGGTGTAACTCGGTATCTTTTTCATGTTTAGAGAGTTTGAAAAAGATAAATAAAAGAAAACTCCGCATGGTCCCTTTTCGTATGTTTGTGTCTCTCGAGCCCAAAAAGGTAGAAAACAATACTTGAGAGAACCGCTTGACCATTTCAGCCAAGGAGTACCTTTTTCGTAAATAACCTATCCCAGTCCATAAAAGGGGTAAACTTATACTGGGTAGATGATGCTTCATAGCCTTTAACAAGTTCAAAGTGACAACAGCTCGACCATCTTTTCGTTTTTAAAGGGTTGGAAAAGAGTTGAAAGCAGACCCCCCATTTTATTCTCTTTAACGAGTCAAAAAAGGGAAAATATACTTGGCAATCTTTTCATCTTTTACGAGTCAGAAAGAGCTTAAAGGCGACTGGTCCTGGAGGAACGAGTGGTATAAAGGGTAGCAACTGGTTCCAACAATGGTGGAACTGCTCAAAAAATGTAATGGTCAAAAGGCTAGCTAATAAAACCACTCATCGCTGTGGTCCCTCAGGAAAGGACAAGCAACCAAGTGAAAGCATATGATCGGGCAAAGAGATGGTGGCGATGGAATGAAACAACCAAGGCTCGTCTAGCATAAATCAGCTGATTAAAATGGCAATCACGAGATGTAAATCGGGTGTGGGTTCATTTTTACACAAGCTTGAACCATGGAGAACTCTACTTGGATTTTGTTTCATGTTTACACAAGCTTGAAACGAAAAACTATGCTTGCTATAAGTTTGCATGCCCCTAGCATAATGACTCAAATCGAGGTACATGCCCCCCAACCTTCATTTCATTCAACTAGGTGGATGGAATGAAGGTTCGCCTTCGAGATCTTGGAAAGACTCGACTGGGATTTTACGAGATCCTAATCAAGGACTCTATTTGGAAAAGGGAGTTGTTTCATTTTTTTAACGAGGTTGACACAGTAAAAGAACTATCCTCAGACGTTTGTTTCATTTTTTAAATGAGGTAGAGACAGGAAGAAACTATCCTCGGACTCTTTGATTCATTTTTTAACGAGCTTGACACAAGACAAAAACTACGCTCATGACGCCTTAGTACATTTTTTAATGAGCTCGACATAAGACAAGGAACTATGCTCATTACCCCTTGTTTCATTTTTTAACAAGGTTGACACAAGAAAAGAATTGTCCTCATCATTCCTTAGTTTCATTTTTTAATGAGGTTGACACAAGAAAAGAATTGGCCTCATCATTCCTCGGTTTCATTTTTTAATGAGGTTAACACAAGAATAGAACTATCCTCATCATTCCTCAGTTTCATTTTTTAATGAGGTTGACACAAGAAAAGAACTATCCTCATCACATCTATTCATGGACCATACGAGAACATGGCTCCTAAGAGATCCTCACTAGATGGAAGAACCACACTCTGGGAGGAATACATGTCATTTGGTACCAAAGACAGATCAGGTTCCAATGCCCCCAGTACATAATGTACTATACCATCTGTGTGATCATCAACATATGTGGAGACAGAATGGGTAGCCACATAATTAACCTGTGGTGGGGAAGGTACTGCTTGCAAACAAGAATCGATAGGGGATGATGGTTGCAAAGGAGGCGCCTGGTGACCAATGAACAATAGTTGATCGATGGTCACTATTCTCCCTTCGTGTAAACAAACCACACGGAAAAGTGAAGAAACAAGAGCTCCCATGACATAAACATAGTCACATCTAAGGAGGAGATTGAAATCTAACGAACCTTGGATTACCATCACATCTATATACACAGTCTTTCCTCCCAAAGTAATAGGGAATAGTGGAAGGATCCCTAAGGGTTGACTGGTTTCTCCATTGAAAGCCAACAGATTTTGGGTGACTGGCACAAGATGTGGGGAGCCCAAAGCTTTCCAAGTAGTAGAAGACATGATGCTAACAGATGCACCTTCATCTAATATAGTGTCAGGTACTACCATATTATAGGCTTGTACAGTGGTCTATAACGGCACATAAGATGGGAGGGTATAAGCAGTCAAGTGACTCCAATAGAAAGAAATGACATAACTACTTGGTGGGGGAATTACATGATTGCCCCCATGCTCTACAGGAATAGAAGAAGGACTCTCCTAAACAACTAGGACGAGAGGGTCACTCTTCGATTCATGAGAATCTGAGGAGATGGGAAGAACATGAGCAATATGATCACTACTCTCTTCTAGAACAGAGTGAGCAACTGGTGGCGAAGCCAAGTTGACACTCTTTTCGACCAATGGTTGGTCAGGAATAGACACAAGAGAGTCAGGCTCAGGAAGAGCAGGATGGGCAAGAGATGAATCCAAGTCAATCTCTTTAAAAACTGGGGGAGGGTTAGAAGAAAGCCTCTGATAACCAATAGAGAGTTAGGGTTGAGAGGCTGCAAGATCTTCCAAAACTTTGGAAGCTTTATCCATAAGCGAACAAAGGTGAAGAAGATGCTCTCCTTCACATAACCTACAGGGAAATCTAGTCTTCCCTTTTTTCTTACCATTGTTAGTCAAGAGTGTAGCATCGACATGATCTCCAGAGGTCGATGGGGATGATCGATCCAGATTTTGAGACCATACCTCTATGACCCTGGGAATGCCAGGACAGTCTCGGAGGAGATGGTCACCCTTACACAACCTACAAGGGAATTTGACCTTCCGTGGAGGATCAGAAGGTTTTCTTATAGGAGGTGCATTTGGAGTAAGAGCCGCACGGTTGGCCTCTTGCTTAGCTGATTTCGTCTTCTTTTTCTTGTTCTTCTTCTTCTTAGCCTCCTGGTTACTAGATTTGAAACTTTCACCAGGAAAAGTAGAAGCGGAAGGCGAAGAAATAGGGGAAGAAGGAGAGGGGTCAGCCTTAGAATCATCATGTCATGATTTGAATGAAGGAGACGACAGGGCAGGATTTGAGGCACTCAGGATCACTGAGGTCGAAAATAACCAGACAAGTAAACCAATGGTTAACCCAGGAAGGGACAACGTTGCCATATAAGGAGCACCAACGTTTCCAAAAGAAGGAAAAGGACTAGGATTCCCTTCCGAGGGGAATCCTTGACTGGTAGACTCTGGAAATGTTGCCATTGGAATCAGCCCTAAAGAATTACTAAGGAAGATAACTTTTACCAAGAATATTTCATGGGAAGTTAATTTTAGAACACTGAAACAAAACTTTTCCTTTTCATGTTTTAAGAGTCGAGAAAAGGGAGAAAGGTGACTTTATCACTTTCGATTGGAAACGAGCTCGAAAGGACAAGTGCTCGAATGATCCTTTTACTTTTAGAGAGTCGAAAAGGAACGAAAGTGACTGCTCTGGAACACTAGGAAAAAGGTTTACCAATCAAGCGTGAACTACATAATACCTCCCGGCAAACCAAGAAGTACGAGTAGGCAATCTCCCTGAATGTTGTGTTCAGTGTATCACATCTGCAAGGTGGCCGAATCGGCTTCCTATGGATGACAGGATTGCAAACTAGTGGGGTCTCCCATCATATACGTGACGGTACAAGGAGCACAAGTCCGTACTAGCACTTATCGAATCACAAAAGGAGGAATCACCCAACCTTAGTGAAAACAACAACCACTAGGTTTAAAGATGTCGAAACACGTCTCTAGCCTAGACCTCTAGGTATGAGCGTTAAGTTTCAATGCTTCCTTAGGTTAATTCAATAAATTTTAACAGTTGATCTTGAATTAAATTTTAGTTCCAAGGCCCTACCGAATGTATCTTAAAAAACTCCTCAAATGCAACTAATGAGAAAGGAAACCATTCCTTTTCAATGAACAACTAACTAAAGAAAAGTGACATTTCAAAGCAAGCAAAGCAACAAGCAAGCAAATGCAAGAATGGTACTTTTCATCGTTTCTCAAGCAAACCAATCAAGAGGAGAGAGCTATGCTTCTATATTTCACTAACTTGTAAGCAATCTAATTAAGAAAATGAAAAATACATCCTTTGCTTTTCAACTTCTAAATGTCAAGAATTTACTAATGCAAAAGATTGTTCTCATTTCCTAATGCAAAATGAATGCCATATTTTGATTTTTCGAATAGATGACAAGCAACCAAATGCAAAACTCAAAACAATGCTAGTTTTAAGTCCTTTCCAAATGAAATCATTCAATAAGTAAAGAGAAACATTCCACTCAGAAACGAATCAAAGACTCAAAACAAAGAATATGTTTCTTCTTGCAAAACTTTGAAAGTGTTCTAACTGACCGGGAAGCAATGTGATCTATGCCAAAGTGATGGAAGGAAACCAAACAAACAAGACTTGAAAGTTTCGATAACCAGACGTCACATACCAGTCAGGAAGATGAAAGAACAGTCAATAAGGAATAGCCTCAAACAAAGCAAGGGATCGTTTCAAACACAGCCCAAAGATCCAAACGAACAAGTAACCCAAGAAAAAGCTAATGCCTTAGGAAACCCTAAGGTAAACAGGTCACACAGTTGAAAAGGAGAAGTTTCAAGGGAATGAAACCCAAAGACAAATATTCTAGAAATCAACAATTTGACACACAATAATAGGCAGAAGACAAGCTCAAAAGGATAGGACACACTGACCAATCGACGAACAAAACTTCAAAATTGAAACCTATAGGAATCTTCGTGAGCGTAAAACTGACAACATGTGCCGACAATAAAATGTCGCACCTCCCTAACTAGCCACTTTATGACATCGTCACAGAAGTACACCAGTTAACAGCGCTGAGCCGATTTTAGAGCTCTTCACGACTGTGAGGCCATTTAATCGCGCCAAACAGTAGAAGGTGCAACTAATAATATAGCGCAAGTGCGACTATCTTCGTGACTGTCATAAAATAAACTGCGACGACCCTAAATCAAAGGAAAAATTTCAAAATCTAGCTGAGGGAAAGCTAGACCTATCACTTATGACAGAGGGAAGACTACCAAGAGTAGTCAAACAACCCATAACATGAAGAATTCATCCCAAAAGTAAAGGAGACAATAAACAAGCAAAACAAAATCAAATCAAGGGACAAAGGTCCCCAGTATGGTCGCCAACTTGTGATGCAGGCAAGTTCCCTCTGTGGACAGAGGCAACCCCTCTAGCCCTAGAGTGGGTCTAGTCACAACAAAGACAATACTAAAGCAAATTTCCTTAGAAAGTTGATGCCATGAAGGCCTACCTTCAAATCATCATTTGATGAAGTCCCCGTTGTGTTGCTCCAGCTCTCATTCTTATAATCACTTGTACTTGAAAGAAACATACAGAGAACAACCACGAACATAATAGAATACGACAAAAACGATCTACTTAAAGAGTCAAGGAGCTTCAAGATATCAATATGCAATTCAACATAAGATATAGGAAATAAATTGTTGATTTGTATTAATGTAAACTAAAGTAAAACTTACAACCAAGCCTTGATGTCGTAAGTCTCCTTGAAGGGTCCCGTCAGCATGTCTTCACAAGCATTCACTCATGAATTGTCTCCCAAAATGACAAATAAATCTCTCTCCTACCCGAAATTTCGAAGCTAGAACACTCTTACAATCAAGCCAACTCCACCCAAAACTATCCCAAGCTAAGTTACATAAGAGGCTACCTCCACACTCTAGGAAAACTCTCTACTTTTACTATTGAACTCTTGAACTCTGAAGCTAGATGATCTCAACCATGGAGGAAGTATTTATAAGAGGAGGAGCTTCCATAAGGGATGGGAGAAAGAGCTTATCCCTTTGAGAGGTTGCACAAAAGGTGGAACAACCATCCCAAAGGAGAGAGGTGAGCTCATCTAATCCAACAACCAACCCTAGGACTGCCCATGAAGTTTTTACACTTCGAAGCTTCGACAGTTTGTTTAAAAAAATCGCCAAAAGTAGCTCTTCGTGAGTGCAACACAGAGATAGAGCAACGACATTGCTAGGGCTAGTTCAATATTGGCGATCTTCGCAGGTGGAACAACTGCTGACCTACGACGACCCAAAAACATAGGTAAAAAAGGGTCTGCTCTAGGAGTAGTGAACCGAAGTATTCTTCCTGAGATGACAAGGAAGACATTGACACATAATTTGCAACATGACACAAGGGAGATGTCAATAACACGAATCGGCAATGTCCGGGATTAGGGAATGCGTGATCGGTGATAGATTACTATGTAACACATGTTCCAGATTTTCACCTCCAGGATGCCCTGTTATGCCACTTGGGTCACCTTTGTGTTCCTTCAAGCGAGCGTGCCAAGATGATTTGGGAAGCACGCTATAGTCAGGCTACTAGGCATTTCAGGGTCGAGAAAACGGTGGCAGTACTACAAAAGTATTTCTATTGGCTGAATCTTCGATAGGATGTCAGGAAGTACATCAGATCATGCACTACCTGTGTCATTGCCAAATCGACCATCAAGAAGCAAGGCATCTATACCCCGCTACCTACCCCTAGTCAACCTTGGGAATCCATCTCCATGGATTACATGTCGAGCCTTCCTTCTACTAAGCATGGAAACCACTGTGTTTTTGTGGTCGTCGATAGGTTCTCGAAGATGGCCATTATGGCGGCTTGCAAGAAGAATATCACAACAAAATCCACTGCTAAACTCTTATTTGAACGAGTGTGGGTACACTTCGAGATCCCATAGTCTATCATCTCAGATCGGGACAGCAGGTTCCTCAGTACATTTTGGTCCAGTCTCTGGTCAATACTGGACACCAAACTCACTAAATCCACAACCTTCCATCCTCAAACTGATGGTCAGATAGAGGTTGTCAACAGGATGATCGTACACATTCTGCGCATGTACAACTCAAAGCATCCACACACATGGGATGAGAGCCTCCCCTATGTTCAGCACAACTACAACTAGGCTCTCCATAGCTCAGCTGGTCATAGCCCTTTTCAAGTGGGCTTGGGATTCTAGCCACTATGTCCCATTGGTGTGGCCATGCCATTTGCAGCTACTCACACAGATTTGGCTCATGTCCAGTTTGAAACAAATAAGGCAAACAACTTCATTGAGCACATCCAACATATTCGCTAGCAGGTCCACGACATTCTGGAGAAATAAAATGCCAAGTACAAGCAACAACATGATCAACATCGGGTGCCACACAAGTTTCAGGTGGGCGACAAAGTTTGGTTTCATTCGAAAAAGCAACGCGAGCCTATCGGAAACTCAGACCACTCCGATATGGTCCTTACACCATTACCAAGGCTGTGGGAGACAATGCATTTGAGCTCAGCATTCCCCCATTCCTTGGCCTGCACCCAATGTTCAATCTGGACCACCTTCGGCCATACTTTCCACCATTACTAGACACATCCGACATTGTAGAACAACTCACACCCACAAAGTTAAATCCAGATTGCATGGAACAAGTTGCAACTGATAGGATCATGGACACACAGATCAAGCACACTCGCCAACAGAATATCTAATTGTATCAAGTTGTCAAAGCAGGCCAACTCCTTCACCAAGGCAAGTGGCTGACCAGGGACCAAGTTCAGCAAAAGTTTCCTCATCTCATGGAGGAACTCAACGCAATGGGGACCATTGCTTCCTAAAGGTGGAGGAATGATCTAGGTGGATATTGGTGGCCACCCACCAAGTCCACTTGGATGCCCACCATTGTTTCTTTCAGCTTTTCAGTTTCCTTAATTGTAGCACAGTTTACCATTTTTAGCATTTTTTCGAGTTGTGAACTTCTGGAGTCATTTTGAGGCTCTAAACGGCGTTTTTTTGGGAAAATTGGGAGCAACATGGATCCATCAAATGATGTTGATCTTCCCAAAGTTGTATTTCTCGGATAGATCTTTCTAACGAGATATTGTGTGCGTCAAACGGAGATCGTATGCCAAAGTTACGACCCTGGGAAGTTGATGTATCAATTTACCCAAACGGGGTCCACAATTTGGTGTTTCATCTTCTAGGGTTAGTTTTTTCGATGTTTCGGGTTTTCCATTGTTTCTCAACAATAAATAGGCCTTCAAGCCTCATTGCAACACAGTTCAGAGGCATGTAGCCGCCACATCTCTTCTCAAAGATAAGCTACAATCGCCCTAGCTAGTTTATTTCCATTTCTATTTGTAAGCATATTTCAGTATTTTACAATAATGAAATGAAGTATTATTTCTGTTGCATCTCTATATGTATGATTATATCTGTAATTTGTTGTGTTCCTATTTAAATCCGGATCAATGACATAAGGTCGATTATGACCTCTACCATTATTACCTTTATGTGTATCCACATGGTGCCACACATGGTACATGGGCTAGTCAAGGTTTGAACATATGACGTCACAATGAGTGCCTTAACAATGTGGCCTATCCCCAACTAGGACAAGTTTGTACTCAATTTTGGGGTTGATTATGACCTCTACTACTATAAACTCTAGGTGTATCCACATGGCCCCACACATGGTACATGGGTGCCATGGGGTCAAATATGACCTCTACCACTATAACCTCTAGGTGTATCCACAAGGCCCCACATGTGGTACATGGGTAAGTTGAGGTTTGAACCTATAAAAGTGCAAGCAATGTCTTAACAATGCTCCCTTATCACCAATTAATCTACACCCTAGGCACTTTATTTTTATTTTTTTAAATACACGTAATTTGTTTTTAATTTTTTTATTTAGTTTACTTTATTATTATTTTTTCATAAGAGTCAGATTGGGAGAATCAATAACAGGGAAAGATCTCACTCATATGACTCAAGGTCAATCTTTTTTATTGGCGTTGTAATCTCCATTTTTTACATATATCCCACTTAAGATAGAGAGAGAGAGAACAAACTCATGTGAGTCCCACAACCCATCAAATTCCCATACTAACTTACAAAAAGACAATACAATTGATCCAAGAAAACAAATACTAAAAAAAACAAGCTCAAGGAGGAAACAACCTGTACCACCTCACCCCGAGTAACAAAGGTGAATCTCTACAGATCATTGAGTACCCAGGCTTGAGGCCACTGCATGACTTTCGCACACCCAACTCTAACACCCACCCACCACCACTTCCTTAACACCACAACATAAAAATATCACACTGTCCTAATACCGGGCACTCCTACAGATGGTTTCCTCTTAGGAAAAGGGTGAAGAATTGCCACCAGTAGTAGGGAGGTCTATGACTCAAACTCACATATGCTCCATACTCTCTTGCAAATTGCCTAAAACCAAATTGATGTCACAAATAAATAGCCAGAGGTGGTCATTTGGTGCATTACATGCAGATGCACGTTGGAGCCGAGTTGTGCCCCATGTTCATAAATGCCCATCGCATCCCAAGGTGGTGGGATCAACCCCCAAGGATCCGTCATAATCACCATTAACACTCCATTGAAGAATAAATATATTTTATTTTAAATAAATTTTTAAATTTAAGGTCAAGTCCTACTAACACAACCTGTTGAGGATGGGCCTCTTTAGCAAGGCAACCCAAGATCAGGGTGGTTGTGCATGTGCTAGGGGGAGGAGACATGCTATAAAATCTAATCAACTTAGGTTTGGTGTAGCCCATGCCAGGTGTGATTCTCGGGTGACTTTGATGGAGTAGATGCCCCTGGGTCGCGGTTTCTCAAGCCACAAGTCAAATTTGGAGGATCATAGACAACTTGACAAACAAACAAAAACACTTTTTAAATTTATGTTTTGAATATTATTAAATTTTAAATATCTATCAAATTCTATGTATATTATCTATTAATTTTTATGATAGGTTTCCCATTATCTTAAAAACAATTATATTGATTAGCTTTTTATTTTAAAATTTATATTCATAATTAAACCGAGTGCACTATTTTATCAAATGTTTAATTCATAAAATATTTAAATTTGACATATTTTATGAAATTTTAAAATAATAAAATATTAACAATTTTAAGTAAAAAAAAATATTCAAATAAAAATTTATTATACTAATTTAAAGTTAGTTATATATATATATATATATATATATATATATATATATATATATATATATATATATTCTTGTATAGTTTACGTAATTTTGGAGATTGGTCATCCTTACGTTTAAAGATAATTGTTTTAAGAAGATCTACTCAAAGGGACCATTTCTTGTCGGCTCAACCATGAAATCTTGACCCCAAGAGTGTGGATAGAATTGACCTTTGACCTCTCAATAACAATGGGAACTTGACCAATTGAGGTAACCCACAAAACTCTTTATTTATTTATTTTTACATATATATCTATTTTTTATTATAGTTTTTACAAAAGAAAATATATTTGCTATTTTAAAAATATTACATATTAGAGAAAAACAAAATTAATCATTGTAACATCATTTATTTATGTGCTTAGCAAAGAATCTACTTTCTATTATAATTACATTCCTTAATGTGAGATTTATTTTTCATCTTTTTATTAGTTTAAATATTATAAATGTTTTGTAATGGTTTCATTTTTTTATTATTTTAATTTTCATGGGACCAATGGAGTGGTTGGCACAATAAGATGTTATCCCTTCCATCTGGTTTCAAATTAATGTATAGAGAAAAAGAAGATTATTATTTAAAGATATAGAATTTTTTCCTTTTTAAAATAGGTTGGGTGTCAATCCAAGAAAATTCCAATGTTGGATGAAAAGAAATTTGCCCACTTGTGGGATGTTGTCATTAGGACAATATGCCTACTTGTGGGACACTATTAGAACCATTGCCCCTTTTTTCCCAACCAAGTTGGGCTTGGGTGGTGGTAAACTCCAATGTTGGATGGAAAATGATCTGGCCACCTATAAGATGTTGTCACGTGGAATGGTTTGCCCATCTATAAAAAGTTGTCACGAAGAACAATCTCCCAACCTATGAAATGTTATCACTAGAATTATGTACCTCATAAAACACTTTTATACCTTGTAAATAATTTCAACCCATCTTTCCTTATAAAATTTGAACTCATAACCTAAAAAAACTAAATTCCATTAAACATAATAAAAATAAAAATAAATCATATTTCATCTGAAAATATAATTACAAAATCAACCATAAACACTCCAATTGAGCTGAACCACCCCACATCCAAGTAGAAATATCCCATTGACTTAGATTACTTCAAGAACCAAAGCTAACAATCGAATTAAATGTTATTAAAAATGGCAACAGTCAACTCAGAGAATGTGTTACAACCACCCTTGTAAATCGCATCAACTGCTTGAATTTTTCAATTTTCGCACCGACAATCAAAGTGAAAACTTCAACTCAACGGCAGGATCACCCTTTTCCTTATATACACACCAATACCTATACATCTCCTAACTCGGAAGACGTTATAATTTCTGCAAGTTTCATCATAGCAACATTCATTCCTCCACACGGAGTTGCAGAAAGCCCTCCGATTAGAGACCCATAATAAATACAGTCCGATTCAAGTTTCATCACCATGAATCCACAATCACCCGATCATTGCTGTGATGATTGCGATTTCTATGAAATTGCAGAAGAATTTATATCGCGAGCATGATATCGCAGAAGCGCCCCAAGTTAGTTCTGGAGGAGACGTTACAGAGCACTCAGACTCCCAAAGATTGCATCAATGTCCAAATCAAGAAGATGATCTGCAAGTTTCCAAAGGCTCTTCATCAGATATTCACTGCCCAAAACAAGAAGGTGATCTGCAAGTTTCTAAAGGCCCTTCATCAGATGTTCTTACTTGCCCACAAGAAGAAGAGGAGCATGGTAATCAGAAAAGCTTTGTAGAAGACATGAAGGAGACCTCAACTTTACCCCAGAACCCACAAGATCAGCAACAACAGCAGTCTCCTCCTGTCAAGGTCTGCTCAAATCCACATCTAAAAGAAGAACAAGAAGTGGGAAAAAAGAAGGAAGAAGACATTGAGCATTCAACAGCTGATCAAGAGGGAAAAGCCCTGCAAGAGTTTGATGGTGTGGGCAATTCACATTTCACTAACAGCATCACATCAACTGTTGAAGAACAGGGAACAGTTCCACCCATTCTATGTTCAGTAGAAGAAAAGCAACAAAGTGATCCAAGAAACTTGATAGAAGAGATAAATGATTCCTCAATTCCATCCCAGAATCCACAAGATCAGCAGCCTCCTGAAGTGGGAAAAATGATGGCAAACATTGAGCATCAAACAGTTGATCATGAGGGAAAATCCCTGCAAGAGGTTGATGATGTGGGTAATTCACATTTCACTAACAGCATCACATCAACTATTGAAGAGCAGGGGACAATTCCACCCATTCTTTGCTCACCAGAAGAAGAGCAGCGAAGTGATCCCAAAAACTTGTTGGAAGAGATAAAGGAGGGCTCAGTTCCATGCCAGTATCCAACAGTTTATCATGAGGGAAAAGCTCTGCAAGAGGTGGATGATGCAGGTAATTCACATTTCACTAACATCATCACATCAACTGTTGAAGAACAGGGAACAATTCCACCCATTCTCTGTTCACCAGAAGAAGAGCAGCAAAGTGATCCCAAAAACTTCGTGGAAGAGATAAAGGAGGGCTCAATTCCTTCTCAGAATCCAACAGTTGATCATGAGGAAAAAGGCCTGCCAGAGGTTGATGATGTGGGTAAGTCACATTTCACTAACAGCATCACATCACCTATTGAAGAACAAGAGACAATTCCACCCATTCTTTGTTCACCAGAAGAAGAGCAGCAAAGTGGTCCCAAAAACTTGGTGGAAGAGATAAAGGAGGGCTCAATTCCATCCCAGATTCCAACAGTTGATCATGAGGGAAAAACCCTGCAAGAGGTTGATTATGCAGGTAATTCAGATTTCACTAACAGCATCACATCAACTGTTGAAGAACAGGGGACAATTCCACCCATTCTCTGTTCACCAGAAGAACAGCAGGAAAGTGATCCCAAAAACTTGGTAGAAGAGATAAAGGAGGGTCCAATTCCATCCCAGAATCCACAAGATCAGCAGCAACAGCAGCCGCCTCCTTTCGAGCGCCTGTGTTCAGATCATCCACCCCCAGAAGAAAAATTGGGGAAAATAATGGCAGAAGACCTACTGGAGCATCAAACAGTGAATCATGAAGGTAAACCCTCACAAGAGGCTGGTCCTGCATCTGATTGTCATTCCTCTAACAACATTGAATCAACCGAAGTACTGCAGCCACCCATTTCAGAAGCCGAGGAGAAAATTTCAGCAGAAAAAGTGATACTCAGAGAAAACGATGATAAGCGCGCCCTCGGCAGCAGTCACAATCGTAATCCAAAGCGATTCTTGTCTGCGACTCAGACATTTCTGTGTGTTGTTGTGTCAACATTTGCACTGATAATGGTTGGCAAATTATTACCCCGTCGAACTGAGATGCATGGTTTTAACATGCAGAAGAAGAAAAGAGCAGCCATGAGGAAGTGATTAGTCCCTGCCCACAGGTACTAGTAACTCATTCATTAGTCCTGGGTATTAATTAATGGCCCAGAGAAGCTAGCAATTATCTTCTTTTCTCCAAAGTGCTTTGTGATTACGGTACTGCTTACTGTGATATTAGTATTTATCATTATTTGTTAGTGAGAGTTTACAAAATATATGCCTGTAAAGACATTGAGATAATAAATATTATGAAAGTGTTTCGGGCTAAATCACATGAAAGAGCGACACTTTTCAAATCAATTAGTATGGTTCATTGTCAAAAGAGTTGAATAAATAATACAATAAAAAAAATAGATTTAAAATTTAATAAAAAATTAAGTTTAACTTTTAATTTAATTGAATTTTTTTATGATTAATTTAAAAGAAAAATGTTCAATGTAATCCAATTTATAATGAGATTATATGTTAATTTTATAGCAAGGATTTATAACGAGATTAAATGTTTATTTATAGCAAGGATAATATGATTAGTAATGTGGAGTTGAGTAAATAATACAGTGAAAAAAATAGATTTAAAATTTAATAAAAAATTAAGTTTAACTTTTAATTTAATTGAATTTTTTTATGATTAATTTAAAAGAAAAATGTTCAATGTAATCCAATTTATAATGAGATTATATGTTAATTTTATAGCAAGGATAATATGATTAGTAATGTGGATTTGTCTTTTAAATTGTGTTGTGTAAATTATTTAGGATAATCTTTTTTCTCTTGAGAACAAATCTAAAATTTAATAAACAGTAATTTATTTTTAATTGTAATAGTTAAAAATAAAAGTTGAATATGAGTGTTGGTATGTCTTTTCCTTTTGAGGTAAATATTTTTATATTTTTAAAAAACAAAGGTTTACATGTTAATCCTTGTCATCTACTAGGAAGGCCAAATCAAATATAAAATTTTAGCTATTTCAAAATTGTAAAATATATGGTACTAACCATAGTTCCATAGACCAAAATGCTTACACTATTTGTCAGGCCTATTGGGCTATTTGTAAACTAAAAATTACATAATTGAAGCATAAAATAGTTTAAAATAAAGAAACTAAACAACATTTAGACTAAATTATTTGAATCACTCGCTTCAACTAGAATGGGTTCTTGTTGCTCATTCGGGAGCAATCTGAATAAGGAGGAATGCCTACGTGCTTCTCGATAAGATCCATCCTTTGGTCCATTGCTACCATGTGTTGCTACATATGATTTAGATACAAAATAATGTCCTCCTTACTCTCATTTCTATCCACCAAAACTCTACCAAGGAGGAACTTTAGGTGTTAATAAATATCCATTATATACATGTATTGATTATAACATTCTCTAGTATGCACTTCATTTGGAATCCAACCTGCCACTTTTGTTAGCACTTCAGTATTCGTGATAGTGTTGTTGTTATTCCACGATATTGGAGTCTAGGTCAAAATCTTACAATCACTGACTCTACCAATCTAAGTATCAAAACAACTACTTTGCACAGCAGAACAATAAATAGTAGTAAATCAAAACATGCATAAATATAGACAATGTTTTACAATTTCAATAACAACCCAACTTCATTATATTAAGCAATTGATAAGACAATTGTTTAGGGCTCTCGTACCAAGGATAATGGCTCTCATACATCCATTAATGAAAGACTACAATTGGGACATGGTGTCAACAACTATGACAACCAAACTACGTGAATAAGATACATTGTCTATTTGGCTGATGTCGTGCGCTCTCTCAGCTCCTCTCAGTCGTACCCTGAACACACATGCCAGGGCCTTCGACACCCAATCTGTAGCAACTTCAATATGCCTCTATCATTGAACCAACTCCATTATGTCACTAAACCCGGTAGCTCCAAGTTGTTAAAATTGGCAACTAGGGCCAAATTCCACTTTGGTCAACTCATTTGATGGAGATGATGATTGCATTGAATTCCTATTTTCAAGAGGACCAAAATTGATCTAAAGATCATCAAATTTGGATAAGCAGAAATATGTTTTTGAATTTATGCACACACATGTGCAAATTGTCATGGTTGGTCGCATCATCATGTAGGCTCATGAAGCCCAAGAGACATGTCACTTCACCCTCAATGAATTTTATAAATATACCTCTAACCTCATTTGGCATCATCTCATCACACATGATCTTCTCTCTCCTTCTCTGGTTGGTTCATAAAACTTATTGGGAATGTCTTTTCTCTCACATGTGTGGCAAGAAGGATGAATTTCAAGAAAATTTACACGGCCAAATTTCATACTTATATTGCATGTTTGAGCAACACTGACCAGGAACTTTGACCAACAATTTGACTGCAATTTTTGGGTCAAAATTTCAGTTTTGGAGAGCTTCTTATGCTAGCACAAAAATCGAGGTATTCTGGGCACATTGACCGAGGCTGACCATAGGGTTGACCACAAAGTTGACTGCAGACTTGAACTGCATGATTTGACCAAGTTTGACTGCTGATTTTAGGACTATTTTGGGCTGACTTTGACCACTTCAAAAAGTTGAGTTTGACTACCTTTGACCATACTCTAAAGAGGATTGTTTGTTGTTGATTTGACCAGTGTTGACTTTTTGGTTAGGGTTGTTGACTACTGCAGAAAATCATAGATTTGACAGGGTTGTTTTGACTGTGATTTGGCATGTAAATTTTGAATTTTGTACTCTCTCTATCTGTTGAACATTTGATATAATAATAAAAAGAATTAATCAAGGGTTTCCCCATCTTGGGGTTTTTCCCTGGCATCCGCTAAATCTAGTGTTCTCTTGTCTTGTCTTGTCCTCTACATTTTATTATTCATGTTCTATCTACAGTTACTGTCAATGTGATGTATGGTTAATGTGATTTATATTGGAAAACTAATTTGGAAAGTGTCATTGGGTTGCTTAAAGGACGTTGAAGTAATTATGCTAAGCATAGAACATACCATTGTTAACTAAAATTAACCTCCCTAGTTGATCGTTAGTCCATCAACACATTGAAACTCTTATCAATTTGTTCACAACTCTGTTTGTGAATAACTGTCAACTGCCCATTGCTACTCCTCAACTCCTTTGGGACTTCTTTCCCACTAGTTTCTCCTTATTCCTTCAAGGACAAAACTCTTAGGGACTTGCTTCCCACTAGTGTCTTCCTGTGTTGCTTGACAAAGACACACTTAGGGCATGGAGGGCTACCACTTATTGCTGTAATATGTCCTTCTCCCACAATGAACTTGGGTTTATGTGATATGCTCCCTTGATCTCCTTTCTTCGTCCTTCAAGAATCATTCATAAGCTCACCAACTTTTGCCTCTCCTAATAGACCATTTGTCCTTCAATGACCTTCACTTAGGGCTTTGGCGCAAGCCATTACAACCTTCTTAATTCCTTCTCTTTTGGATGCTCCACCGATTGTCCTACACTAGGACAACATCCACTAGGAAGTCACATCAACTCAAGAAGATGAAAAATCAGCCCTGCAACCTCTTGCTGCTCTTCTTAACAATGACACAAGTACAACTACTGATGTAATACGCTCTTAGGATGTTCCAATCAACTTTCCAATTTGGAAAATTATCCTCTAGCACCAAATCAACCTTAAATACATCATTATATAACTATTTTTGAACTTGTGTTTACTGCTTTCAAGTCTGTGGTCTGGTTAGGGCAACCTACAATCCAAGTTAGCCCTAATTACACTCTCCAACATGCCTCCTACAATTGTGGCCTTCCTCCCTTAGGCTCCTCCTTGCATACACATTTGTTGTAGAAGGTTCCAACCTTTGTCTAGGCCTTATGACCTTCCCTCCAACTTGAATTAAGACTCAGCCCTTCTCCCAACCAAGGTATAGGTCTATGGCACCCTTGTAAGCTGCTCAAACTAGGCTTCGGCCTCCTGTAATATAATAGACCCTTGCGGCCTACAAGACTAAGGTATAATGCCACTCATACCAACACAAAACAACCCATAACACAACACAATAACTCGGCCTTGAACTCAAATCTACTCAACCTCCAAAACTATCATAAAAGATGCCACAATAGCCTCCTCCTTTGTTTTGAGTCTGCCTTTGATCTACAACTCAATCATATGTATTAGGCTTGTGACTTGATGCACTTGGATGAGTGAATGAGTTCTCACAAGGTATCTTATTTATATGTTTCATGTGGGAATCGAACAACCCTCCAAGGAGCACCTTTAACACAAGGCCAACTTACCTTTACATCACCCTTTTCCCACCATAACATATAAACATTAATATCTTCAATTCTAGACATCTTATTTGAGTGATTTTCATTGCCCCTAGTTCCTCTAGAGGTGATCTATCATCCCCATTGGTTAAACCATAAAAAAGTCAACGTAGTTTTGACCCAACTCCTTTGGGTGCAAAACCCCCATGCTTGGGTTCTTAGCCCACAAGTGCCCTTGTGATGCCAATTCCTCCAAAACCCACTAGCCAAAGGTTTGGAGTACCTCCCAAGCTATAAATCTCAACAATTGCATCTCTCGTAAGCTAGTTCCTCTCTTCATATGCAAATTCCTCTTGGATTGGCTATGGATTAAGCTCTATGCATTTTGCCACTGAAATTTATACTCTCAGTTGAGCTTGAGTGCATCCATTTTCTTATTAGTAGTGTTTTTTTTCCACGACCATGGTGTCTGGGATAGAATATTAAATCTCTAATGCTACCAAACCAAGAATCACAACGAAGCTACTTTGCACAATGGAATATAAAAAACAATAAATCTACTAGTGCACAAAATATAGACAAAATTTTACAATTTTCAACCAAACTTCATTATATTAATCAAACTGAATAATACAATAGTCTAGGGCTCTCATACCAGGGATAATGGCCCTCAAATATCCACTAGTACAAGAATACAAAATCGAGGCTTGGTTTCAATCCATCGACAACTAGTCTACCCTAAACAAGATACTCTAACCATCTAGTTGTCACATGCTCTCTCAGCTCCTCTCGGTTGTACCCTGTACCTGCCTGGTCCTTCAACTCCCAATCTACAAAATTCCCTCTTTCAATGATCCAAGTCCATTTGGTCATTGAACCTCCTCTCACTAGTTGTATCTTAGTCGATCAAGGGCACAACACATCGAAATTCATGTTGAGTTGTACACAACTTCGTTTGTGAACAAATCACAACTGCGCACTACTGCTCCTCAGCTACTCACGAAGTTCAGCCCAATATAGTCTTCCTACGTTGCTCTAATGAAGACTAACATAGGGTATAGAGGGATACCATCTATCACTACTGTAAGTCTCTTCTCCAACAATGAACATGGGTTGTCACAAAATTCTCCTCTGGTTGATCAGACCTATGAGCCCCACCAACTACCTCTCCTAGGCTTACAGTTGGTCCAATCTCACGCTTCCCTCTAATAGACCACGAGAGACCAATCCTTGTTGTATCCTCTTCTCTTGTTTAGAGCATCCAACACCTATGAATCCCTTCCTCTTAGTTTCCAACAGACTTCTCCTAGGACACCCATTCACTTGCAAGTCGTATCAACTAAAGAGGACAACCATACCTATTATGCAACCTTTTGTTGCTCCTCTTGACATGAAACACAAGATGTCGATATGACTGCTCCTTAGGATGTCCATAACTATTGTTGAGCCTCATAATTGCTTCTTTTTTACACCCTTTTTCACTCTATCTATTTATTTTTGACCTTCATAATCACACATTGGGCATCAAATCATAGGAATTGTGGCATGGCAGGTATACAATTGTCTTGTATTTCATAAATTGATAATGTTCTTTATTATTTAGTTTAATTTTTTACTTCAACTATCGAATTGTAATGATTATGTAGCTAATATACGATTTTGCAACCAAGTATGTGGTTTGACAAGTTCCAAGATGCCAGCTGGGAAGTGAAATATATGGGTAGGTGGAAATTGATGTCGTCAATGTTTCCTCTTACTCTCATGAACCAGATCGATGGAAGCAGGTCTTGGTGATGTGGTCAAATATGAATTCAACCTCTATAGTCGACAATAGGCGAGTGAGAATGAGATTTATGCCTCATGATTTGCTTTGATAATAGAAAGTCATGGGATAATTATGTTACAGTATATTTTCAAGTTAATTATAATTTATGTTGAAAGGGATTAGGCATATAGCTATGAACAATTTATTGTTATAAGCTCTATAAATATGCCTCTCGGCAAAAATGAAAATGTTGTTGAAGTAAGGACGCAACCGTCAGACTTAAACTTTGTTTTTAATGCTTTGTTTATAAAAGAATCATTTCATTTTCTCATGCGTGGTTAAGTGTTTGATCAATAGCATGATTGTTTGCTTCTCGTGGAAGGCCCCCTCAAGCACTAGGGATTTCTGTTTCATTTTCAGTAGATAGAAATTGTCTTTATATTCTCATATCTTCCAGTTTGTTCAATCAAGTAATTGCATTATAATTTCTTCCTAGTTTGAATTAAGTTCATTCTACTAATCATTTCTTTGTTCATAGATTATGAATGCACACGGATAGAGCTTAGTAACAATGACATAGTGTTATACTTTAATCAATTAGACATAATTTTATCTTTCTTATAGACAGGGGATTTATTTGCAGAATTGGATGTTAAATTTCAAGCATGTGTGATCTATATTTCAAGCAAGTGTGAACGTATTCTAAGCAGGAGTTTGTTTCATTATGGTTTTCGGACAAGTATGTTGTTGTTTATATAGATGCGTGATGAGATTAAATAGTAGTTTTTGCTTCTGCAATCGAGTGTACGTATATAATTCTTATTTATGCAAAATATGGAATTAATTTTCATTTACAGCAAGTGTGAGATTGATTTACATATATGCAAAAGTGTGAGATTTTCTTTATTTCAAAGCAGAGTGTGAGATTTCTATAAGAAAAATTAGTTTTAAGCAAGAGAGTGTGATCATCATTGTCGAGTTAATCTTATTTTCTAGGAATAAGACATGTGCATCTCAATAACTCAATTTAATTTATAATAAAAGGCTTCTAGCACATACAATGCACTTACACTTCATTAGCTTACTAGCCCTGGTTGATACTTTATGTAAGCAATTTAAGGTCAATTAAATTGTCAAACATTTTGGCGTCGTTTTCGGGGAAGTGTATATAGGAGTCTTCTTTTTACTTGAAAAAAAAACAAAAATGATATGCATAGGAAAAGAGATTATAGAGGTAGATTTGTAGGTAAAGGTAAAACCTTAATTCCAACATCATCACTCACCCCACCATGACCTCGTAGTGCCACACCACCCACTCAAACTCATATTCCATCATTTGCAAACAAACATAAATTTCCCGAGGTACTTAGATCCGAAATCCAACCTAGAGATTCACCAACCTCATCAACTGAAGCAATAATAGAAGAAGAGGATCCTACATCTCCAACATAAGGAGTAATTTTCCTACCTTCAACTAGAGAGCAACTTCTAGGACAAGAACTAGAAATCCCTAGTGAAGAAGAGGAGGAAGAAACTTATTTTAACTTACCATTGATAGAAGAATCAGAAGAACTAGGAAAGGAATTAGAAAACCCAATTTTGGAACCCTATATAAGTTCTGAAGAATCTACAATGGTTGGAGAAGGGGAAGGAGAGATACATAATATCAATGGTGAA
This sequence comes from Pinus taeda, assembly GCA_000404065.3. Classification (NCBI taxonomy): domain Eukaryota; kingdom Viridiplantae; phylum Streptophyta; class Pinopsida; order Pinales; family Pinaceae; genus Pinus; species Pinus taeda. Next base: position 71,191 of record APFE031409664.1, on the reverse strand, counting down.
CAACCTAGGATTAGAGGAGGAAGAGGAGGAAATAGGTGGAGTAGATCCAAAACCTTTTGGTTTTCCTATCCTCGATGAAGATATGAAAACTACAATGAAAAACATCTCACCCTTCATCCTTCCAAATTTTCATGGATTAAGAAGTGAAGATCCTAAAACAGTTCTCTTTGAATTTGAAGTCTTATGTAGATCTTATGATTACTTGCTTGACCCTCAAAAGTTGAAATTGTTTCCAGCGACTCTTAAGGATACAATATTAAAATGGTTCATGGGCTTAGGAGTAAATTCTATAAGAACATGGTAACAAATGAAAACTACATTCTTAGATAAATATAAGGACTGTTGTATGCCCCATAATATTAAGGATGAAGTATTTAAAATGCTGCAAAAAGAAGATGAAAATCTTGAAGATTTCATTGAAAGATTTGCTTATAATGTTAAAAGGGATAAAACACATGGATTAGATGAAGAATATTTGAAAGCTCTCTTATTAAAATCCATTAGATATGAGTGGATTGATCTTCTCAATTTGATGGGTAAGGGATATATTTATTAGTTATCATTTGGAGAAATTTGTGAGTTATGCATACACATTTCAAGAGGTAAGGTAAGAACTGGGAAAAATCCAAGAGACCATCTCATGTCTAGGATTAATAAATTTGCAGCTGGGATAGTGATTAGGGATGAATTAGGCAATTTTCTTAACAAATTTAAAACAAACATTTTGGGGAGTCTTAGTGAACAAATAGATACCCTTAAAATACAAAATAAGAAAAAGGTTGAAAACGCTGCATTATCAATCTTTTGTCCCAAATGTAGAAAAAAACATGCTCTGAGAGAATGCCATCTTGACTTACAATGTGTAGAAACCTGTGTTATATGTACAAAAAATCATGATACAAAGGAATGTCCTTTAGTACCAGGTCTTAAAGTTGTTTATCAAGAGGAAGTAATACCAAATCAAGTAGATCACCTTTGTTTTATTGGTAAGAGACCATGGAAAAATTCACAACCAAATATGACACAAGATTTTAACACTCAAGCATTTGCACAACGATCACAAAAAAATTAGACTGCACCCATGCCTTGGAAATCTTAGCCTCAACCTTGGGCACAAGGATGGAAAAATCCTTATGGAAAATATCCTCAATATCCTCAATAACAACAACCTTAACCTGTTTTTCTACCACAATATTTTCCTCAACATGTTCAACCAACTCAACCTCGGAATCCAAATCCACAAATTTCATTACCATTTCCTCAAAGACCAAATTAATTTCCTGCCCAACCACTTCCAGATCCAAATAATAATAAAAATTCACAACCTGTTTACAATATCGAAGGACAAAATTTCCAAACCTATAACATGATAACTCCATTAGATCTAAACAATGTCCAACTTAGATATGGTAGAGTATTGGAAAATAAGTCCACATTAGTTGTTATTCAGGAATCTAAAAAGGAGAAATCTCTTAATCAAGAAGAAAAATCTCAAAAAAAAAGCCACCCCTACACATTCTGATTATGTTCCAATAAAATCAACTCCCATCAGAGAACAACCTTTAGTATTTGTTCAAACACCACCTTTTCTTGAGAGATTGAAAATTGAGAAAGGGGTAGAAAAACATATTTATTGCCTGATTGTAATATGATAAATGAACTGAAGAATGTTTGTCTAAAAATTCCTTTGTACAAGGTATCAAATAAATACCAATATTTGCAAAGACAATTAAGGAGTTAAGTATTAAAAGACAAGGAAGAAAGAGAAAAGAATTCAACTAGTTGGAAGAATTATAAATATCATGATGGGAAAAACAACAATTCAGAAATGTCTTGATCTAGGAAGTTCGGGAGTGAAAACACATATCAATGGTATCGAAATTCCAAACACATTGATTAATTTAGGAAAAACTATAAACATCATGAGTAAACAAACTATGAATCAATTGAAACTTCCTAATCTTCAATATACACCTACATTGTTGCAATTAGTAGATAGATCTGCTATTAAACTTGATGGTGTATTAGAAGACATATTTGTATCCTTATATTCTTGGGAGTATCCTATTGATTTTATGATTTTAACACCCAAGAGTAATTTAGGAGGACATCCATTGATTCTAGGAAGACCATGGTTAGCTACAGTTGATGCTTTTATAATTTGTGGGTCTGGTGATATGTTTATTTCTGATGGAAGTTCAACAAAGAAATTCACATAATATCCTCCTGCAAAAACAAAAATAGAGGTATAAAGTGAAGAATAGTAGTAATTCAAGGTTCGTTCATTTCTTGTCTCAGTCCGGGGTGATTCTCTCAGCAAGCAGCCTCGGGTTCGACCAGCCTCGGTTTCAACCAGCGAGCAACAAGCAGTCGCGTTCCCAACAAAAGAGGGGTTCGTAAAGCCTCAAAGCAAGCCATGTCAAGTTCATCGTTGTCAGGTCGAAAGAATATAGATCTCAGTAGGAAGGAAGGTCGATTGAAGGCATGGAAGACCTTCCCCTCTTTTGTCGGGAAAGCGGCTCCTTGCACTCGGAAGCGCAAGACCTCCGGACCTTTGTGTTCTCACAAAAACGATCAGATTCGAACTGGGCCTCCTACAAGTGATAAACAGAATGAACAAGTGGTAAAATGAGAGATATTATATATGTCATTATGCGTGAATGAATGAGATATGTCATTACGTAATTATGCATCGAGGAAAGAGAAGATCGAGTAAGTGAATCGGTCTACATTGAATTATATATGTCATTATGCATTCATGAATTCTCTAAGTAATTACGCTTTCTTTCTTGATATCCGAGCTAAGTACTTGGTCTTTTGTCAGGTTTCTCAAACTGGATAGATGATGATATTGATATACGACCAGTCTTTGTTACTTCACAAATAGATGAAGATGACCAAATTTTGAATTTAATGGAAAATAATAAGTCTTCCTCATATTGTGAATTTAATCGAAGTTTTCAAGAACAACGTAATATTGAATATTTATCATCTTGTCAATTATCTTTACATTCTATGGAAAAATTTGGCAATTCATCAATAGAATTTTTTCCAGAAAAAACCTTGAATATCAATAATAATCTGGAATAATTTCAAAAGAAAGATTTAATAAAAAATGTTACAAGAACATTCCTCTGCTTATGCATGGGAATACAATGACATGAAAGGAATTGATCCCAATACTTGTATACATCATATTTACATTGAAGAAAATGCCAAACCAATTTGACAACCCTAGAGGAGATTGAATCCAAATTTAAGGGAATTTGTTAAAGAGGAACTACAAAAATTGTTGAATGTGAATTTCATTTATCCAATATCAGATAGCTAGTGGGTTTCACCATTGGTAATTGTTCCTAAAATGAACGTAAAATGGAGAGTATGCATTGACTATAAGGAATTGAATAAAGCCACTTTAAAAGATCATTTTCCACTTCTTTTATAAATCAAGGTTTAGATACATTGGCAAGAAAGAAATATTTCTCATTCTTGGATGGTTTTGGTGGATATAACCAAATCCAAGTAGCTCCAAAAGGTCAAGATAAAACCACTTTTACCTGTCCATGAGGAACCTATGCCTACCCAGTACTTCCTTTCGGATTATGTAATGCACCTGTAACATTCAAAGGGAATTTTTAGGCATTTTCTCTGATCTAATTCATGATTGTGTGGTAGTTTATATGGATTATTTTACTCTCTATGGAAATTCCTTTGAAGAAGCTCTTAAAAATTTGGGAAATGTTCTCATTAGATGTAAGGAAATAAATCTCTCATTAGGCCATGAAAAATGTTTTATGATGTTTACTGAGGGAATTATTTTAGGACACTATATTTCAGGGAATGGGATTAGAGTGGATACATCTAAAGTAGAATTTATTTCTAATTATCAACTCCAACTCGTCAAAGAGATTGTTATAGCACCGTTTACCACTCTTGGTAGATCTGATGCTCTGGTTATGGCCTAGGGCAACCCTTCCTTTCCAGACTTGGTCCAAATTCTAAAAAACAGTGTTTTATTTATCATACACTACTTTGCCCTATGTTAAAAATGTGTACATGTGGGCCAGTATATACCCAACCCGCGTATATGTGTCAAAACACTTAAAAATAATAAATCTCCTTAAATTCGGGCGGAGTTTACAGATTTTACCAGTTACTCACCTACTATAGCCCATGGCCCAACTATTTCCCAGCTGAAAAAACTAATTTGGAGAAGTATAAATAAAATTCCATTGGAAGGCCTAAGGGAGGAGAAGATAGGAGATATTGATATTATAGTTGATTGATCCTTGATTGAGTCTGAAGAAATATTTGTGCCTCTTGCACTCCCCAAGTTATAGGAAACCTTTGTTTGCTCTTTTGAGATGTCATCCATCCCTCTTATGACATCTTTGTGTGTATTGATGGAGGAAGATTGGTGAGGCCGGGACAGGATGGATCTGGAGGACGGTTCCTCTTGGAGCTGAAGGAAGACTCAGGTTGTAGTTTTCCACCTTTCATTTAGCTTACATCAATAAAGAAGTGTTGTTTTGTTCATGATATTTATCGTGTTTATGCATTAATCCATGTTGTGATTTGCTTATATATCTTATATTAATGCATAATTTTTTATTTTCTTATATGATCTAACATGTATATCATGAACATGCTTTCTATTATTGTTGTTTTATATGCTTTTCTTAGATAATTTACAGGTTTTAAAGGCATCAAAAGAAGCAGAGGGTTTGGAACCTACGGGATCGACCCAAACATAGGACCTCTGGGTAAGGCCACTTCTTCCCTGTTCAATAGTTTAAGCATTTAAATTGTTTGTCTGTGCATTTCTTGCTACTGTATGCCCTCCATTCTATTGGGGTTTTCAAACCAAGGCCCTAGGGTGTTCCCACTTGCAACAGAATTGGTGACTGCATTGGGGAATACATTCTTGTTTTTCCTAGTTTGGGTTGTTTGTTCTCAGTCAAGGTTTTTTTTCTTGATTGCTTTTTTTATAGTGTCATTGGCTTATTATCTTCCCAGACATCAAGTCTGATATTTTGGATCAGGCCTTGATTTTTTGTTTTTTCTTGATTGATTCTTTTATATGCACTTTTCTTGGAGTACAGTCACGTATACACGCTAGTTTCCTCAAGTAGACTTGCATATATGTGAGTTTCACGAGTTTGAAATGTGTGTACACGCCTCTATGTATATACACAGTCGTGTATACATAATTTTGGATTGTTTTTTCAAAATATTTTGCTCAGTTCCATCTGTTGCCTGGTGACTTTTTCTATTTTCTGGTCATCCACTGTTTGTAGAACTCATTTCTCTTGCAAGTTTTTGATTTCGAATCTCCTTCTTAGTGAAAAGCCTAGTTGGCCTAGGATATTTTTCGAGTAAGGTTTTGTTTTAAGTCTTGGGTTCAACGCTTCTGTCAAAAGTTCCTTGGATGTTTTGGTTTTCTAGAACAGGAAATTGATTTTGATTTCGTTTATAACCCATATTTCAAATTGCTTTGCGTTGCTTTCCTTTTTGGTTGACCTTGTGGTTTTTCGTGTCCTTTTTAGTGTCAGTTTGTTGAAGTCTTTTACTATTGTTCAAATTAGTTTGCACAAGTTTGACGTCCTTCTTGTTTCAAGTTTCATTTATTAATGAGTTTTATATCTTGCAAGGTATAAGGACTCTTTGTGCTTGCTTCTTGATCTTTAAAATTTAGTAGTTCCTTTAGTGACCTCGCAAATTTCTTTAGTTTTTTAAAAGAAAAAGACAAAAACATAAATTTTGCCTTTCTTTTTCTTTCCAAGCTCTTGGTTTTTTGGTTTCATTTGTTTTGTTTTTTACCAATTGTGACATTTTTCAATTTGTTTTTCTTGGTTAAGAGGGAATTTTTTTTTTCAATTTGTGCCCTCTTTATTGCCAAGTTGGCTTATTGATTTTATAAAGAAGCACATTTTCTTATAATATGAGTATTCATAGGTGTTGGAAATAATACTGAGAGGGGGCGGAGGGGAAGGGGGGGGGGGTGGGGGGTGAATCATTATTATCAAATCAATCACTTTTTCATTTTCATACTCAGATATATATACGCTACTTCAGTTAAAGGAACGCACGTGTACACGCATCTACGTCTAATGCAACTAACGTATATCCAGTAAACTTATGATTCAATTAATCTATTATATGTTGATGTTCAATCAGTGCATTAGAACTTCATTAACAGTAAACAGGTGCAGTAAAACAAAACATATCATCACACATAAGAAGCACACATGAACACCAAGATATAAGGTGGAAACCCAATGTGGGTGAAAACCACCTGCTGTAATTCGTCTCTATCTCCTTTTAATAGGAAACTTATTTTTACAATATTTATGTATTGGTGCAGTCTTATACCAGTATGCACGCTTCTACCCGCAGAAGGCTACAACCTTCTCTCATTCTCCAGTTTCTACTAGAAGGGAGCTCCAACCCCCTGGCTTTTGTACTGGCCGATATGTTTACCAATACGTAGGCATCGACCTATCGAAGGTTACGATCTTCTCTCTTTCTCTAGGGACCACGTTTCATAAATTTTCATATTGGATACTCCTGAAGCACAACACCATAATCTGAAGACCATGTTCCATCCAATTTTCATACTGGACCCATCAACAACATTGAAGCACAAAATCAATCACCACTGCAATACATCCATCAACTACACCTGCATCATTGACCTCTGAATCACCCAATGCTGAAACGCTGAAACACTGAAACTCTATCAACAACACAATCACCAGAACACAGAACAGACAGTAGAACTTTTGCAATAACAACCAGATCCAACTGCAACTTCAAAATATCATACTTCATACCATATACGCTACTCTGATGAACCCAACCTGTGTATATATGCACTTTTACCAAAGAAAACCCACGTACAGATCTACAAATTCTAACTTATAACTTTGTAGCTATTCCAGACATCAATTATACCCAAAACACAACATTTACAGAATAAACATGCATCAATAATTCAGATCTAGTTTGTCCATGATCAACCATATAATGATAAAACATTCCAAGCCTTAAGATCCCAATCCATCGTTCATCATCATCCACATGGGTGCATCCTTGGTTCAGATCAAGCAAAGCATCACAAACCCATAACCTGCATACTAGATCTCACACTTCATCAGATATTCGTCACTTGCTCACTTCCCTCTTGGCCTAACAATCTTCTCCTTATATAGGTTTAGGCCTCTCTTAATACCATGGTCCAAAACCATGTAGGACCAATACCTTTGACCCAATACCTGGGGTCAACACTTCGAACCAAATACCATGGACCAATACCAAAATACCATGGACCAATACCAAAATATCATGGACCAAATACCACGGGCCAAAACTTACTTTTCCAACATGTACGCGCCTTTCCTTCTGTGAAGCTGCGTGTGTATGTATACACGCCTTTTATTCTGATAACCCGCGTGTATATGCACTTTCATCAAGGTTAACCTGCATATACCTTTCTCTTGACCTGTTGCACTATGATCTGTCATCTGAGTGAGTTGTCACCAAGGACAACACCTGTATCATACCTCTGAGTGAGTTTCCATCAAGGACAATACCTGTATCATAATGCCAACATTCGCCCCCTTTGGACTTGATGGCAACCACCACACCAAGTCACTCTCCCCCTTTGACATCAAGGGCAAAGGGCGGACCAAGATATTATCTTCCTTGATACACATTTTGCTATCCATACTCCCCCTGAGTACCTGCTGAAATCTCTGATTGAGCTCCCCCTTTGTACATGCCAAGATGTACTAATTTGTCCATGCCCCCCCTGAGCACATGCAAGGTCTGCAAAAGCATAACATGACTCTATACATACATCAATCTCCCAACCAAGTAGGAATACACCATTTTGACTCATCCACCCAACCAAGTGGGGATATATCAAATGTTTAAACATGACTCAAACACAAGAACCATTACATCATCCATCCCATGCATAGTGGGGTAACAAGATACATTATATGACTCACAAAGACCAGGGACCTAAACAAGACCATGACAATTATCAGTAGCAATCATACACCATATGACCTGCACTATAAGCATCTGTCATCCGCATCCAGACCTATAACCTACAATACCATTCTTTTGACCAATAAAATATAAGTAGCAAGATGTATCATTTAGCTACATAAGCATCATCACCAAAGACTTCTTATCAAAATGCCAACAATGCATTATTTGAAGTATATGCTCCCCCTGAACCTGTGCCATGCCATCATCAAACAGTGACAGAACCATATCAGACTTTTGTATTGCTACTTTTCTTCAGAATCATCATATATGCAATTGTACATCGTCCAACTCGCGTATATACGTGACTTATCTTCATGAAACCTGCGTATGAGATTTAGACCACTGATTTTCCACACTTTCAGCTTCCTCTGAGTCTATGTACTCTGCTATGCCACATCTTTCTGGCTGTACTTCCTTTTTCTTCCATATCTTCAACTATGATAATGTTTTCTCCTTTTGGTATGGTGCCCTAAATCTTCTTCTGCATTCCTTTGCTATATGTCCAAGCTTGTTACATGCATAACATCTTACATGTTTCCTTTTCCTCCTATAGTAGTCAATGGCTTTGTGACCAAACATATTGCAAGAAATACAATATCCCTTGAAGTACCTGGAACGTGACGATCTTTCTGTGTGACAAACTTGAACCATTCTACTTCTGCATCTGGTTGCAACATGTGCAAGATTATTACATACATAACATTCAACATTATTTATCGGGGGAAATAATTGTCTATCACTTCCATAGTTCGAAGAAATTTCTTTCCTTGGCTGTTGATGGGGTTGTCCTCTCATCTTCTTGTTGAGCATTTCAGATTTCTCATTAAAGTTCCTTGCCTCACCTTGTGAGCTAGATTCTCCTTCAACAGATTCATAAAAACCAAGACCAGTTTTGATAGCAGGTGACCTTTGACTACTAAGAATATCATCCAAAATCTTAGTACTATCTTGAAATCATAATAGTTTATCCTTTTCTTCTAATTTACCTTTTAAGATATTTACCTCAACCTGATGTTTTTCTTCCTTTTCCAGACATTGCTTCTTCAAAATTTCTTTAGATTTTCTTCCTTCCTCCACCTGTTTCCTTAGTTTGAGAATCTCCTTTTCTTGTTCTTCATTTAGCTCCTATAGCATTTGACGAAATTTGAAGGGACATTCCAGCTGAGCTTTTAAGCTAATAATTGCTTCTTTGAGGGCACTCTCCCTTTTGCTAAGTAGATCTTGTTGATCTATGATTTTATCTGATGCTTAATTTGCTTGTTCATCTTTAATCTGAGGTGATTCAGTATTCGAATACTTGCTTCCACTTAACGACAGGCTGTCATTGTTCTTTTGAGTTATCTTCCTCTTCTGATGCACTTTCTTTCCTGTTGTTCTATGGATCTCCTTCAAGCAATCAAGCTTCTACCGAAGGACCTGCTCTGATACCAATTGTTGGAAATAATACTAAGAGGGGGGGGGGGGGGAATCAGTATTATCAAATCAATCACTTTTTCATTTTCATACTCAGATATATATACACTACTTTAGTTAAGGGAACCCACATGTACACGCATCTACGTCTAATGCAACTAGCGTATATCTAGTAAACTTATGATTCAATTAATCTATTATATGTTGATCTTCAATCAGTGCATCAGAACTTCATTAACAGTAAACAGGTGCAGTAAAACAAAACAGATCATCACACATAAGAAGCACACATGAACACCAAGATAAGGTGGAAACCCAATGTGGGTGAAAACCACCTACTGTAATTTGTCTCTATCTTCTTTTAATAAGAAACTTCTTTTTACAATATTTATGTATTGGTGCAGTCTTATACAAGTACGTAGGCTTCTACCTGCAGAAGGCTAAAACCTTCTCTCGTTCTCCAGTTTCTACTAGAAGGGAGCTCCAACCCCCTGGATTTTTAATTTGCCGATATGTTTACCAATATGTAGGCACCGACCTACCAAAGGTTACGATCTTATCTCTTTCTCCAGGGACCACATTTCATAAATTTTCATATTGGATACTCCTAAAGCACAACACCATAATCTGAAGACCACGTTTCATCCAATTTTCATATTGGACCCATCAAAAACATTGAAGCACAAAATAAATCACCACTGCAATAATCCATCAACTACACCTACATCATTGACCTCTAAATCACCCAATGCTGAAACACTGAAACTTTGTCAACACATAGTCACCAGAACACAGAATAGACAACAGAACTTTGCAATAACAACCAGATCCAACTGCAACTTAAAAATATCATACTTCATACTATATACACTACTCTGATGAACCCAACCTACGTGTATACGCACTTTTACCAAAGAGAACCCGTGTACATATTTTCAAATTCTAACTTATAACTTTGCAGCTATTCCAGACATCAATTATACCCAGAACACAACATTTATAGAATGAACATGCGTCAATAATTCAGATCTAGTTTGTCCATGATCAAACCATATAATGATAAAACATTCCAAGCCTTAAAATCCCGATCTATCATTCATCATCATCCACATGGGTGCATCCTTGGTTCAGATCAAGCAAAGCATCACAAACCCATAACCTGCATACTAGATCTCACACTTCATCAGATATTCATGACTTGCTCACTTCCCTCTTGGCCTAATGATCTTCTCCTTATATAGGTTTAGGCCTCTCTTAATACCATGGTCCAAAACCATGTAGGACCAATACCTTGGACCCAATACCTGGGGTCGACGCTTCGAACCAAATACCATGGACCAATACCAAAATACCATGGACCAAATACCACGGACCAAATACCACGGACCAAATACCACGGACCAAATACTACGAACCAAAACTTAGTTTTCCAACATGTACGCGCCTTTCCTTCTGTGAAGCTGCATGTGTACGTATACGTGCCTTTTTTTTTTATAACCCGCGTGTATATGCACTTTCATCAAGGTTAACCTGCGTATACCTTTCTCTTGACCTGTTGCACTATGATCTGCCATCTGAGTGAGTTGTCACCAAGGACAACACCTGTCTCATACCTCTGAGTGAGTTGCCATCAAGGACAACACTTGTATCATAATGCCAACAATAGGATCTTGCATCGTCATTTAAATTTGCATTAGGTTAGTATGAATCATAAGCATTTTTAGTAATTTTTAGATTTTGAGTGTGTGTGGAGTGCTTATGAAAAGAAAAGAGAAAACAAAAGGTATTTTTCTTATATAAGTTTTTCGTAGAACCAAGTAGAAATCCCTCTTCATCGAAAGAAAATAATTGCATTCATATAGTTAAGTTTCTATTGGTTTCTTTTGCATCGAAAACATCATCAGTTTCACTCTCATTATACCCTTGACTTAAAGAAAAACCCTCTAAAATCAAGCGATTTAATAAAAAGAACTAGAATTTTTTAATTTTTCATTAACAAACACCAACAAGTTTAAGCTCTTTAGGGCCTTGGAATAGGTGAGTGGAGAGTTAACTCTCCAAGGCCACTCAAATTATCAAACATAGAAGTTGAATAACAAGAGAAATCTAGTGTCGTTAGAAAGACCGAGAAAGCTCCATGACTGGGAGTCAAGCACGAGGGAGAGTGAAGACAAGGAAGACAGATATCCCCTCTCCTACTTGTTGGATCCTGCCTCATGACTGTTTTTCCTGACTTTTGATATGGACTAGTGCCCATAGTTTCCTTTCCTAGGGATCACATAGGTGGTTGCAGAGGGGAACCTTGTGGTACATGAGGCAGATGTTGCATCACATTCATCAATACTTCTAGAGGGTACCCTTGCGAAGCTTGGGTGCTTGCACTAGCAAAGGTTATTTTATAGAGGTCAGCGTAACTATTTCTGTTACCTTCGCTGTAGGTTTTAACCCCGTACGGAAATTACCTGCATACGAATTCTAAAACATAGAAAATAAATAATGTGAGAGCATAACACATAAAACACATATACACAAATATTTCATGTGGATCCCAAAATAGGGACTACTAGCTTGATTTTTCATTATGTTCCTTTCAATGTTACAATACTTTATAGATGCTAAAGCATCCAATACCATGGACCAAAAACCATCACGTCCAAAACCATGGACCGAAAACCCTTGTGTCCAAAACCATGTGCAAAAACCATGCAAAAAACCATATGTGGGTCTACCCAACCTAATATTGGGTCCAAAAAAAAAATTTCAAACCCCCTGGATAGGGGGGGGCTGCTGCCCCCCTACTGCACAATCGGTGCAACAAAGGGGGGGATTTCCCCCCCTCTAACCCCCCTGTTAACTAGGTAGACTAGCTGTGGAAAGAATATAACACAACCCAACATTCTCCCACTTGTTTTTTTCTTTCCACAGGGGGTCACAGGAGAGATTAGTCATTTATCCAACCCTACAATGCCCATTATTTCTCTACACCAAGAGAAATTCTCAAAGCTCACAAATTTTGTTAATGCATCTGCAATATTCTTCAAAGAGTCCACCTTTACCAACAACACCTTTTTGTCTACTATCATATCCCTCACAAAGTGATACTAAACATCAATGTGCTTTGTCTTTGAATGGTAAGCTGGGTTCTTTGCCAAGAAAATTGCACTTTGGTTGTCACAGTGTATCCTTATAGCTCCCTATACTAACCCCATACTTGAACACAATCTCTGCAACCAAACTACTTCCTTGCTTGCATGAGTGGTTGCCATGTATTCTTCCTCTGTAGTTGATAATGCCACTACAGATTGTTTCTTACTCATCCAACTGACTGCACCTCCAAATAGGTTAAACACATACCCACATGTAGATCTTCTCTAATCTAGATCTCCAGCCTAGTCTGCATCAACAAAGCCACGGATATTCAAATCTCTGTCCAATCCTGGTCTTCCTTGGTAGCACAAACCATAATCACTAGTGCCACACAAATATCTGAAAACCTGCTTCACTGTTTTCCAATGCTCCTTCCCTAGTTTTGACATAAACCTGCTCAATACTTCCACTGCATGTGCAATGTCTGGTTTAGTACAAACCATTGCATATATTATGCTACCCACTACACTTGCATATGGAACACGAGACATGTCATCTTTCTCTTCTTTTGTCTTGGGACATTGTTCAGAAGATAACTTCACAACTACAGGAATAGGAACCTTCACCAGTTTACTATCCTGCATATTAAACCTCTGAAGTATTGTCTCGACATACTTTATCTGGTTTAACCAGAGCTTCCTCTTTGCCCGATATCTTTTAATTTCCATGCCCAAGATATAATTTGCAGCAACAAGACCTTTCATGTCGAATTTGGAGGACAATTGGGTCTTCAAATCTTGGATAATATCTTTGTCATTTCCAACCAGCAACATATCATCCACATACAAGGCCAAATAAATATCATGGTCACCAACTAATTTAAAATACACACAGTGATCTTCTTTGCTTCTGGTGAAGCCAAGTCCCCATATAAATGTATTAAATTTATGATACCACATCCTTGGTGATTATTTTAACCCATATAGAGACTTCTTAACTTGCATACCAATTCTTTCTTACCCTTCACCGCAAATCCTTTAGGTTGCTTCATGTAGATCTCCTCTTCCAGATCCCCATGGAGAAATGTTGTCTTCACATCCATCTGTTCTACATCAAAATCAAAAGCAGCAGCAATAGATAAAAGTAATCTAATAGAAGCTACCTTGGCAACAAGAGAAAAAATATCACCAAAATCAATTCCTGACACCTGGGAATAACCTTTTGATACCAACCGAGCTTTGTATTTCTCCACCTTTCCTTTTGCATTTGTCTTCTTCTTGAACATCCATTTGCTGCCAATGGGTTTCCTTCCAGCCAACAACTCCACCAGATCCCAAGCCTCATTTTGTGCAAAGATGCCATTTCATCAACCATGGCCTCTTTCCAGAGTTTTCCATCCTCTGAATCTATTGCTTCCTTCACAGTTCTTGGATCATCATCATTAACAGATAAAGCAAAATTTGAACAGAAAGTAGATGGAATATAACTTTATGGCCGCCTTATTTATCGAACTGATCTTCTCACACCCGGAGTTTGTGGCTCTTCATCTTCTGATTCCTCCTCTGCTGTAGAGTTTGATTCTTCCTCCTTAAGCTCAAACTCTATCTTTTAAGGTTCCTTTGGTTGGACTTCATGTTTAATAACATCTTACACCTCTCTAAACACCACATATAGGTTGTACACAACCTTCCTTATTACTGGGTCCCAAAGCTTATAACCCTTTAAACCATCCTTATACCCAATAAAGATGCATTTTTCATATTTACTATCAAACTTGGTCTTTTTTCCTTTTGAACATGTACATATGCATCACATCCAAATACCCTTAGATGTGAAAGAGAGGGTTTCTTACCAATCCATACCTCTTGTGGAGTCTTATCCTCCAACGTTGATGAAGGTGATTTGTTGACTAGGTAACAT
>APFE031409664.1:39554-56098 GCA_000404065.3 Pinus taeda | reverse complement strand
TTCTACCATACCTTTACCATGAAGTATTCAAAGGCCCTTCTCTCCAATATGTCCAAGCCTTTGATGCTATAGCATGGTCTTTTCTCCAGAGACCACTAGATTTTCTACTCCACTTTCAGGAGCAACAGAACTGTTGCACCCATCAACAATAGTGCTACCTTGCAGCTTGTACAAAGTTCCAATCCGAACTCCCCGCATCAATACCAGTGCTCCCCAGACCATCTTGCAAGTATCTTTCTCGAACACCGTTTTTACACCTGCATCATCCAACTTGCTTAAAGAAATCAAAATTCTGGTCAATGCAGGAATATGCAGAACACTCGGAAGTGTTCTAACCCTTCCACCTTGCAACTTCAACTTTACTTTTTCGTGACCAATGATTTTAGCCTTCATATCATCCCCTAAGAAGACATCACCACCATCATACTTCTCATATTCGCAGAACCACTTTCTATGGGGAGTGAAGTGAAAGGATGCACTGGAGTCAATCAACCATGCCTCATGATCTACATGTGTACTTGAAGAAGCCAAGTACACATCCCCACCTTCATCTGAGGTGGTTTTCACCTCTGCAGAAGGAGCATCATCAGATCCATTTCCTTTGTTAAGAGCTTTAGATTTATAGTCCCTTTTGTAGTGCCCTTCCTTTATGCATTCCCAACACACCACCTTTATAGGTTTTCATGGAGATTTAGATCTCCCTCTAGATTTAGATCTCCCACTCAAAGACTTATTTTTGTTTCTGTTCTGGGATCGTCCTCATATAGACAAGGCATCACCATTCTGGCTCTCCATATTTTTCCATCTCATCTCCTCTGTCAGCAAGGATGAGACTATTTCATCAAATTGCAAAGTAGTTGCATTGCTACCTATTGTAATAACCAGACTATCCCATGAATCTAGTAGAGAAAACAACAAACTGATGCACTTATCTTCATCTGAAATTTTAATATCAATAGATAATAACTAACTTACCACAATATTAAATGCGTTCAGATGCTCTCTCATCGAGTCTCCATCTTTCATCCTCAGGTTATGCAGTCTTTTCCGTAGGAACAATTTATTCACTAGAGACTTAGATTGTTAAAAAGTCCCTAACTTGTCCCACAAAGCATTAGCCGTAGCTTCCCCTGATACACTCAGCAATACTGAATCTGAGACACATAATCATATTGTGCTCTTTGCCTTCTGATCCAACTTCTTCCATTCTTCATCGAACACTCTCGTTGGTTTAGTACCTGGATCTACCATGAACCACTAATCTTTATCCACCAACAGATCCTCCATCTTGAGTTTCCACAACTCAAGACTCTGACCATTAAATTTATCGATCTCTATCTTTCCACTACTCACCATCTTCTTTCACCACCATAATTGATCCCGCATATCTCGCACTGAACATGGTCTACCACAGGCCCGAGCAAAACTCCTAAGAAAAAAGGCATCCCCTTGAAGCCAAAATAGCTCTGATACCAAATGTAGGTTTTAACCCCATACAGAAATTGCCTGCATACAAATTCTAAAACACAGAAAATAAAAAATGCGAGAGCATAACACATAAAATACATATACATAAAGATTTTCCCCTGGATCCCAAAACTGGGACTACCAGCTTGATTTTTCATTATGTTCCTTTCAATGTTACAGTACATATTTATACATGACGAAGCATCCAATACCATGGACAGAAAACCACCGCGTCCAAAACCATGGACCGAAAACCATTGCATCCAAAACCATGTGCGAAAACCATAGGTAGGTCCACCCAACCTAATATAGGGTCCAAAAAAAATTTCCCAGGCCACTGCCCCGAACCCCGTAGAGGGGGTCTACCCACCCTGCTCAAACCCCCTGGACAGGGGGGTTGCCACCCCTCGGCTGCACAATCAACCCAACGAAGGGGGGGCTCTGCCCCCCCTCTAACCCTCTGATTAAATACATAGACTAGTCGTGGAAAGAATATAACACAACCCAACATTTGCTAGTAGGCCGGGGCCATCATTACCCCAAACTATTTTCAGAAGGTCCTTGTTTTTTTCTTTCTTGTATTTTTGTGTCTGGTCCTCATCACTCGAATTGGAAATACTTGGAAGTATTTTGATTGACTGTATCTTTAGGGATTTTATAGAGAGTGCTATTTGCTCCTAGTTTTCCTAGCTTTACAAATTTTTTGAGTCTTGAATTAGATCTCTTAAAAATAACTAAAAGTGGCTAATCGACCAGTTTGTTGGTCTAGGAGGCTTCATGGGCTTTCACCTATGAGTTTTGAGCCTTCTCCTCGAAGGCATAGGAGAAATTCTGCTAGCGATTTCTAATCAGTGGCAACAAACACATCGAAGATTGACCCTCTGGTTGGAGTTATTCATTTACAAGATAGACCTGATACAAGTAGAGAGTTGGAGAGGAACACTCTAGTCCTTTTTAGAGTCCTCTTCTAGTTGGAAGATGTTATTGAAATTGAGGAGCTTCTTGAGTCTCTTTTGACTCCTAATTATCCTCTTCCTCCTGATCACCTAGACATTTTGTTATACGTTGGGACTCCAACCAACATACCTTCGATCTTAGGTTTATTTTGATCTTTTCCTTGGATGACCACTGTTGGGAGCATGGCATCCAACATGAGTGCTACTAATATGAAAACTCATGTATCCGTACAAGGAAGAGGAATGATTTCCATACCTTCCGTTACTCCTTGCACTGCTATATTTGGCTCTACTTCCATTCCATATTTGAGTGGTGGAACCTAAGCTTTTGCCTGTAATGCTGGTTTTTTCCCTTTTAGAATGTCGACTAGCGCAATTCCTTCGGTTCTGTTAAGTTTTCCATGAGTAGCCTCCACACCTATGACTTCCATGGCAAGTGGGTCAACGTCTTTTCAGGGTTTCCCTTTTGGTAGTGGTCATATGCCACATTCCAACCCACCTTTAGGATCAATACCTTTTCCCTCTACGGGTCAAAGTTATAATCCTTTTTAAGGTTGGACAAACCCTATGGTTAGTGGAATTGGAGTTGGGAATAAATATTATTTTGGACAACATGGGAATATGTTGTATTCTTTTGTCAGTTCATTCTAGAAATTTTCTCCCTATGCTCATGCATGGAACCCTTACCAAAGGCTCTCTGCTCCTTTTAACACCTCTCTAGGGGGCAATTTCACTGGATACAAAAAATTTTCAACAGGAGTTGGTCAAAATCTAGTTTTTTCTGGACCAAAAGGAGCTCCTTATGGTTCATGTGGGTCTCCAAATTACTTTAGGCAACCTGGTGCCTTCACAAATCCAGGGTATTATTTTCAGAATGTTGGGAATTTTGCCTAGACTGGTTGGAATCCTCAGGGTCCTCTATGACTACCTTTTTTGTTAACATTAAAGTTTCCAGATATTTCTAAATTGACTAATGATCTGATTAGATATAACCCAACCTAGACTCCAGTCCCAACCAAACTTCCCTCATATATACCTAAATTCGAAGGGAAGACTGGTGAAGATCTGGGTGACCATGTAACCACTTTCGACTTATGGTGTTCGTCAAACTCCTTGATAGATGATTCAATTAGGTTGAGATTATTCCAACGTACCCTAATTGGAAATGTGGCTAAGTGGTACATTGAACTCTTGGGGGGCACCTTTGCTTCCTTCGGTGATTTGGATATAATATTTTTGAACCATTTTCAGTTGCATATCCGTTATGATGTTGGAACTAAGTTATTGGCTAATTTTCACCAGGACTAGGCAACCCACATTTTGGATCACATCCAGGAATGGAGGAGAAGGAAGAGGCTCATTAAAGCATATATTTCACAAGAATTCCTTCTTGAATGGTTTCTTAAATCTTTACAACCCGAGATCTCTAAGGATTTGTTTCTCTCCGATGTATTCACTGAAGAACAGGCTATTTTTAGAGCCCAACAGTTAGAACTTATATATTCTCAATTTGGGGTTCTTCAAAAAATTATGCCTCATGCTCCTAGGTCCAAGGTTGATATAGCTAAGCCGAAGCCAGGTCCCCATGCCCATGGGCTAGTCGGATTGATCGATGCTAACATGGCTAACCTACTAAATCAATTGCAGCAACTATCTTTACAAACTTCTTCTTCTATATAGGCATCACCATCAGTACCTATGCCTTCTCAACGTACGTCTATAAATGTCATCCAAAATTATAACCCCAAAGGAAACCAACCATCTGATGGGAAGAAGAAAGGACGAGGTAGGAAAAAGAACTAGGATGGGAAGGGTAATGCAAACAAACCCAACAATGATGTTGGAGGGGGTAGAAAAGAGTGTAAGAAAAGAGTAAAATTTCCATGCAAGATATGCAATGGAGATTATTTGACTCATCTTTGTCCTAAGATCCAAGATGCTCAACACTTATTAGTTCAGTAGGGGTCTTCTAGCTCCCTGGCTATCCTAACTAACCCTTTTCCCCAAGGGCAATAGTTACTTGTTGGCGCGAACTCTAGTACTCGTACCCCCGCAAGGGGCAACCAAGAAGGGGAAAATACATCAATTTTTTATATGATGAGTTCACATATTGACATCGCTACATGATCACGTGACTATGATGAATCAGACTCATCTAAGGCTAAGTCTGCTCCCAATGCTTCAGAGCCACTCCATATCCAGAGTCCCTTTGTTGAGTCTATACCTCAGATGCTGAAAGGCTCCGCAAAATGCTCGACCATTAACCCTAATTCTAAGGCAGCTCATAACTACTCGATTATAGAAGACCTAGCTCAGATTCCTTGTTCTATGTCAGCGTTAGAGGTATTCCAGTCGTGTACCTCTAGGGCACCTGATGAGCTCCTCCAATTCCATTATTCCAAGTGTGTATTCCATTAATGGTAGGGATGTCGACCAACTGCAAATCCACTTGCATGTCCCTGAACAATTCCATTTATGGTTCTTCTCTTCTTATCCCTCCTTTTTTCTCTACAAGTGACGTTTTCAGGTTGAAGTCCCCCCTGCCAACCATAATTTTTCTGTATGCATTTGACTCAGTTTCCTTATACTTTGATGGAAGCTTTCCTTCTCCCTTGGAGTGTGAGGGTCATATAACCATGAGATAAGAACCCAATCCATGGTTCCAATGTTACGAAACCATCCTGACAATACGTGGCATACCCATCCAATAGTCTACCACTACCTCCGTGGGATTCCACAGTATAGTAATTCCTCCTGCACTTCCTTTTGCATCTAGTGCTACTGCTTCATATTTAGGTTTGATTCTTCTAAGTATATCCTCTATTTTCTCCCCTGATACCTTAGTTTCCTGGAGAAGCACGATCTATGGCTTCTCATTTTTTAATCGATCTTGTAAGTATCTCTGCTTGCCTCGGTTGTTGAGGCCCCTCACATTCCAGGAGATAACTATCATTGGAAAACTTTGTGGAGTTGTTGGAATACTGTTGAGAGTGGTATTACCCTTCTCGTATTAACCAGTATCTCTCCCATTATTTGTATTGACTCCTGCAAGTTTCTCCGTCCCCTTTTCTTCCCCCCTTTTATTCAGATATGCTGCTCTTGTGAGTTGTCTTGTTGCATGCCTAGTTGTTCCACCAGATCTCCATGTCTTTGCCCTTGGTTATCCATATATTGCTAGAAAATTTCTTTATACAATTTATTTTGGTCTTCTGGGATAAATCTTTCATCTAGGTGCCTCCATTCATTCAAGAGTCTTTTCAGAACCACTTCCTCCATGCTGAACTCCTCCTTGGCGACATCTATCTCCATTGCAGTAAGATTTATTAGTTCTGACTCATCTTTCTCTGGCAATTCTATTTGGGATTTCCTCTTTGGTGTGGTCGTATATTTTGTTGGATCTCTGTTAGTTCAATCTATTTTGAGGTTTCCCCTTCCTCTTACAACACCTCATATCTATTGTTGTTTTCCCTTTGCTTTTGTTTATTAGATCCTAGGTTCTGCGACGTCCTTGTGTTCTTCTTTTTATGCATAATCTCTTTGAACCCCTCATTTGTTTCTTGTGGGGGGTTCTTTTCCTGCTCCACCTTTAGGTCTTCCAGACCATACTAGTTCAACAAACATGCCACGTAGAGGTGGCCATACTCGTGACACCGATCGCAATGAAACGGTATGTGCTCATAATCAAGGTTTGTTGCCAGATCTCTTCCTGGTACTCTAGTTCCACTGAGTCAGGGATGGGCTCCAAGATATTCATATATACACAAATACGGGGCATTGGAAGTATATCTTCCCCTGCAGGTAGATTTTTCTATTTTCACAAATCTGCCGATTGAATTGCCAATACCTTCCGATATTTCTGAATCCCAGAAATCCATTAGAAGACTGAAGAGATGAACCCAAACATGAGCTACCAAAAATTTCTCCTTGTTTGGGTTATAGCATTCCTCCCAGTATCGCATGAAGAGACTTGCATTATCGTAGAAATATGGGCCATTTTTAAAAAATCTTTCCTTATCTTACAGGTTCGATAAGATTACAGTAAAGAATCCTCTGGCCCCTAATTTGAGTTCTATATGACCTTTTGGCTACCATTTCTGTTGTATCCATTTTATCAGATCCTTCTTCATGGGCCATATTCCAATGACTTTGCATATCATCGCATGGTCCTTCATGTAGCTGCGATATTTCTCCAATTTATTCATTGGGATTACGAAACAGAGCTTCTATGTAGCACAAGGTAAGCATTGCCCACTACTTCGTGCCTACCACCAAGCTCCAAGGACGGGACTAGTACTAGGGTCGGTGGCTTCAGGGGGATCGGAATGGTGTCAATTTTTCCCGCTTGATTCGTTGGCAACTACACTACGGTAGGAGGGGATCTCCCCCCCTGGGGCTTGTATCACCCCTGTCAAATGCAAGCCTAGTGTATTCGTGCAGGGCCTTCAGGGTTTGTTAGTTCGACAGGGTCACCAAACCCTAGCTTTCAGTCATCGATTTCTCCTTCGTAGAGCAGAGTATCTCGTTGATTTTCACATAATTTAGCCTTGTAACCTTTTGGATCAATGCCTACTTAGATGAGCAAATTGATTTTTGGAAAAGGGGTTTTGGCTTGATTCTTTTGTAATTTGAAAGAGAGAAGTTATGAACACTTTTTGAGATCAAGAAGGTCATGATTATTAATGAGAGCTTTAATCTTTGTGCTTATATATATATATATATATATCCTCCCAATTTGATTGTTGACTTGTTATCCTTGTGAGAAAAATATTTATTATTTTAATGGTTACCTCATGGCCTATATTATTTAAGGGCTCCTCAACACTTGTTTAGACAGTATTAAGCTTCCAAGTTAAATCTTTAACATAACTTTTCTTCATATAATCCTCGACAACAATTTATTTTTAAATATATTTTATTTTTCAAAATATATTATATTTTACCGTTAAATATGATTAAAATTTAAATATGGTCCGAGTTCTATATTGGTTTGATTTTTCCTTTAAAATATATGTTCATAATAATCCAAGTGAATTTTTTTTATTATCAAAATTCATTATTAATTAAATGTTAAAATAATTATATTATATTATTATTTTTTTAAGATTTAATCTATTTTTTTAAATATTAAATATGAAAATATTATTTACATATTAAGTATTTTTTCTTTAGTTGACATTGCGAGCTTATATGATTTGTGCAAGAATAACAACTCAGATATTGAGTGAGAATTGAATTGATGATTTACATCTAGACGCCTTAACAACACACCTGATCACCATCTATCATACTCCATAAACATGAACAACTAATTAAATGATAAAAATGTTATTTTTAAAAAAATGTTTTATAAAAAATAAAGTCTAATTTTTATAAATTTTAAAAATATAGATATTCAAAAAATATATTTAATATAAACTTTTGCATATATTTGTTTATTTAGGTAGCAAAGTTCTACTTTTATTTTACTTTTAAAAAAATATACCATTGTTATTATAATTGATTATAAGTTAAGTTATCTATCTAAAAGATGATAAAATACTTGGTTCATCACTTTATTTAATTTTATAAAAATATTTGTTCATCGGCTTTTTATTTTTATTATAAAAAAATATAATTGTTATATAATTTGATTATAAGTTTAAGTTATCAAGTATATATCGATGATAATAAAATAAAATACTTGGTAAATGTGAATTTCAAATTATCATTTAATTTTTGTACTGATTTATTAAGGGAAAAGATCATTTGTTATTTGTTATTTGTTATTTGTTTTTTGTTTTTTAATTAAATTAGATTTAGGTTAAGGTCAACACTAATGTTGAATAGCAAAGTAGTTTATTTATATGTGGGATGTTGTTACTAGGAAATATATGCTCACTTGTGGAATGTTGTCACTAATAGTAATTTGCTTTTTTTTTCTTTCTAATTAGGTTGGACCTAGGTCGAGGCCAACCCCAATATTGGATCGAAAAATGATCCACCCACTTGTGGGATGTTGTCATCAAGAATGATATGTCTATTTGTGAATGTTATCATCAAGAATGATATGCCCACCTATGGGATGTTGTCACTAGGAATGATTTGCCCTTTTTTTTCCAACTAGCTTGGGTCTAGGTTGGGGCCAATCCAAATGTTGAATAAAAAACGATTTGTCGACCTATCGATTGTTGTCACCAAGAACAATTTTCACCTATACAAGGTCGATTATGATTACTATGTGTGGGGCCACGTGGATACACCTATGGATTGTTTCATTCGATTTTTCACCAAAGTCATTGATTAATGGGCCAATCTGGGGCTGACACATGGCAGCCCGGATTTTGCCAAATATCACCTATTTTCCAAAATTTTGGGGATCAAGGAGGATCGAACTGCTAACCTCCCGAAAGGTTGAGTTTTCTTCGGAAGGGCCGCATTGGACGAGCTACGGTGGATCTTGTTAGGCTTATGGATGACTTTGCATTTATGGTAGTGGATTGGAGGCGCCAAAAAAAAGGGTCAATGGTCGGGGTCAACGCCACGGCCGCCAGACCCCTTAATTTGTTTCAAGTATTATCCCACATTCACCGCAAGACACAACGATATATGGTATATATAACCATATGTTCAACGTATAAACCAACGAAGCGCAGAGATGTATGCCACCAAAGTTTCATGCGAATATACATTGTTGTATATGAATGTCAATCCATATCAAAATGCCGGAGTGTCGGGCGGGGATTTCAACCTGCTGACCTCCAACGTTATATACCAATGCCTTCACACCTTCGAGCTAACCAACATACAATCTGCTCGGTCTTGAAACAGAGTCGAACCAGATTTTTATTAATCTGTCACAGAGCCAAACCCATCAAAACTAGGGCGCGCAGACTGAGGTGGCTTCCACAGTGCAGAGGGCGGTTTTTGTCAGCGAAAAGTGGTTTTGCAGAAGGCAGAGGTTGTTTTGCACATTCTAGGGGGTCTGGAGGTCACAGTGGCCAAATATGGGCAAGTTTATACTCGTTTGACTTGAAATTTTGAGCTGAATGAAATGGTAAGATCCTTTTTCTCATTTGAGTGTCTGTTTTTGAGCTCATGTCTGTAAAAGCATTTTGAAGACTAATAAAGTGGTCACACTAGAAGCGAAGACCCTAGAGAGGTAGCCAAGAAGTCTAGTGAACTCCATTATCAAATTGTCGTTGTGTTGATATGTTTGATTATGTTTCAATTTGCTTATGTGTTTATGTTATTTGCAATCTTTTCGATCCATTGCACCAAGTAACATAAGCGAACTTCACATAAAGTCTATAATACCTTTTTCATTAATAGATCACAAAGGGACATTTCCTGTTGGAGCCTTGACCCCAAGAGTATCGAGAGAATTGGACCCATGGCCTCTCAATAACAATGGGAACTTGACCAATTGAAGTAACCCACATGACTTTATTTATTTATTATTTACCAGTATATATATATATATATATAATATATATATATATTTTAAATATTGCATATTAGAGAAAAAAAGAGAGGTATTTAATCATTGTAATCTCATTTATTTATCTGATTAGCAAAGAATCTACTTTCTATAATAATTACATTCCTTAACGTGAGATTTATTTTGCATCTTCTTATTAGTTTAAATATTATAAATATTTTGTAATGGTTTCATCTTTTTATTATTTTAATCTTCATGGGATCAATGGAGTGGTTGGCACAATGGGATGTCATCCCCTCCATCTGGTTTCAAATTAATGTATAGAGAAAAAAAAAAAAGATTATTATTAAAGATATATAATTTTTTCTTTTTATAACTAGGTTGGGTGTCATCCAAGAAAATTCCAATGTTGGATGAAAAAAGATTTGCCCACTTGTGGGATGTTGTCATTAAGACAATACACCTACTTGTGGGACATTATTGAAACTCTCTTCCATTTTTTTCCCAACTAAGTTGGGCTTAGGCCTAGGCCAACTCCAATGTTGGAAAGAAAAAAGATATTCCTATGAGATGTTGTCACTTGGAATGTTTTACCATCTATAACAAATTGTCACCAAAAACTATCTTCCCACCTATGAAATATTATGAGTGAAATTATGTTCCTCATAAAATACTTTTATACCCGGTAAATAATTTCCACCAAATCCCCCATATCCAATTAGAAATGGAGTTATCTTTAGTGTGATTTTTTGGACTTTCTAGTGCAAACTATCTTGCCACCTATGAAATATTATGAGTGAAATTATGTTCCTCATAAAACACTTTTATACGGGGTAAATAATTTCCACCAAATCCCCCATATCCAATTAGAAATGGAGTTATCTTTAGTGTGATTTTTTGGACTTTCTAGTGCAAATTTAAGGTGAAATCTTGATTTGTGTTGTTACACTGTTTTTTTGACTGTATATATGGATTGAGCGCCCATCAAGCTTGTGATTTCATGCAGGGGTTACTGATCAAGCTTGTGATTTCAATAAATTCCTGCCAGATTTTAAAGAAATTAAACCAGAAAAACCCACCAGAAAAACT
Source organism: Pinus taeda (assembly GCA_000404065.3). Classification (NCBI taxonomy): domain Eukaryota; kingdom Viridiplantae; phylum Streptophyta; class Pinopsida; order Pinales; family Pinaceae; genus Pinus; species Pinus taeda. The sequence continues at coordinate 45,169 of APFE031409664.1, read as the reverse complement.
TCCAAAAAATCTCACTAAAACAACTCGATTAAAAATATTCTATTAAATACTCTCAAATTATTTCAATAACCAAAACCCACCATCGATAACCTAAACCACAATCTAATTAAGGATGACCAAGAGCACATTAAATGCTCTTAAAAATGCCAAATAGTCAACTCAGAGAATGTATCACAACCTTCCTTGTAAGTCGCATTAAATGCTTGAATTTTTCAATTTTCGCACCGACAAGCAAAGTGAAGACTTCAACTCAACGTCAGGAACTCCTTTTCCTTATATACATGTCCAACTACTAAGACATTGTTATAATTTCTGCAAGTTTCATTCCCCCACAGCCGCAACTCCAGCAGAAAGCTCTTCGATTAGAGACCCATAATATATATAGTCCGAATCAAGTTTCATCACCATGAATTCCCAGTCGCTCGATGATTGCGATTTCTATGAAGTTGCAGCAGAATTTATAATTGACGAAGGCGAGCATGATATCGAAGAAGCGCCCCAGATTAGTTCTGGAGGAGACGTTACAGAGCACTCAGACTCCCAAAGATTGCTTCACTGTCCACAACAAGAAGATGATCTGCAAGTTTCTAAAGGCCCTTCATCAGATATTCACTGTCCAAAACAAGAAGAAGGTATGCAAGTTTCTAGAGGCCCTTCATCAGATATTCACTGTCCAAAACAAGAAGAAGATATGCAAGTTTCTAGAGGCCCTTCATCAGATATTCACTGTCCAAAACAAGAAGAAGATATGCAAGTTTCTAAAGGCCCTTCATCAGATATTCACTGTCCAAAACAAGAAGAAGATCTGCAAGTTTCTAAAGGCCCTTCATCAGATATTCACTGTCCAAAACAAGAAGAATATCTGCAAGTTTCTAAAGGCCCTTCATCAGATATTCTTACTTCACAACAACAAGAAGATGAGCATGGTGATCAGAAAAGCTTTGTAAAAGACAGGAAGAAGACCTCAACTCCATCCCAGAATCCACAAGATCAGCAGCAACAGCAGCCGCCTCCTGTGGAGCGCCTGTGCTCAGATCATCCACCCCTAGAAGAAAATTTGGGGAAAATAATGGCAGAAGACCTACTGGAGCATCAAATAGTGAATCATGAAGGTAAACCCTCGGAAGAGGCTGGTCCTAAGACATTGCTCTGTGTTGTCGTATCGACATTTGCACTGATAATAGTTGCGAAATTACTGCCCCGTCGATCTGAGATGCATGGTTCTAACATGCAGAAGAAGAGAAGAGCAGCCATGAGGAAGTGATTAGTCCCTGCCTACAGGTACCAGTAACTCATTCATTAGTCCTGGGTATTAATTAATGGCCCGGAGAAGCTAGCAATTATTTTCTTTTTCTCCAGAGAGCTTTGTGATTACTGTTTACTGTGCTATTAGTATTTATCACTATTTGTTAGTAAGAGTTTACAAAAATATATGCATGTACAGACATTGACATGAATAAATATCTTTGGGAGAGTTGAGCCAATAATACAGTTAAAATTTTATTAAAAAATTAAGCTTAAGTTTTTTAATTTAATTGATTTTTTTTATGATTAATTTAAAAAAAATAATAATAATTGATCAATCTAATCTAATTTAATTTATAATGAGACTATATGTTAATTTTATACTCAGTATAATAATGATGAGTAATGTGGATTTGTCTTTCAAGTTTGGTTGTTTAGGACAATCTTGTTTCTCTTGCATTTATTGAGAAGCAATTTAATCATTTAACAAACCAATTAAGTGTATTTTTGATTGTAATGATAAAAAATAAAAAGCTGAATATGAGTGTGCATGTTTTTTTAAGTAAATATTGTTGTATTTTTTAAAAACAAAAGTTTACATGTTAATTTTTGTCAAATCAAATATAGAATTTCAGTTGTTCTAATTATATGGAACTAACAAGAGTTCCATAGATCAAAATGCCTACATTATTTTTTGGGCTTATTGGGCCATTTGTAAACTAAAAATTATATAATTGAAAAATAAGTAGTTTAAAATAAAGAAACTAAATGACATTTAGACTAAATTATTTGAATCACTCACTTCAACTAGAATGGGCCCTTGTTGTCGCTTGGGGAGCAACCTAGATAAGGAGGAATGTCCATGTGCTTCTTGATAAGATCCATACTTCGATCCATTGCTACCATGTGCCGCTACATATGATTTAGAGACAAAATAATGTCCTCCTTACTCATTTCTATCTACCAAAACTCTACCAAAGAGGAACTTTAGGTGCTAATAAACATCCACTGTATACATGTATTGTGTATAACATTCTCTAGTATGCACTTCATTTGGAACCTAACTTGCCATTTTTGTTAGCACTTCAGTATCCGTGACAATGTTGTTGTTATTCCACGATACTTTAGTCTAGGTTAGAATCTTACAATCACTAACACTACCAATCTATGTATCAAAACAACTACTTTGCATAACGTAACAATAAATAGTAGTAAATCAATACGTGCACAAATATAGATAAATTTTTACAATTTTAGTAAAAACCCAACTTCATTATATTAATCAACTGATAATACAACTGTCTAGGGCTCCCATACCAGAGATAATGGCCCTCATACATCCACTAATACAAGACTACAATTGGGACTTGGTGTCAACAACTATGACAACCAAACTGCATGACTAAGATACACTGTCTATTTGGCTGATGTAGCGTGCTCTCTCAACTCCTCTCAGTCATACCTTGAATACACTTTCTAGGTCTTTCGACACCCTATCTGTAGCAACTCTAATATGCCTCTATCAATGAACCAACTCCATTATGCCACTGAATTCAGTTCCAAATTGTTAAAATTGAAAACTAGGGCCAAATTCCACTTTGGATAGCTCATTTAATGGAGATGATGACTGCATTGATTTCCTCTTTTCAAAAGGACCAAAATTGACCTAAAGATCATCAAATTTGGATAAGCATAAATGTGTTTTTTAATTTATGTCCACACATGTGCAAATTGTCAAGGTCGACCACATCATCATGTAGGCTCATGAAGCCCAAGAGACATGTCACTTCACCCTCAATACTTGTATAAATATAAAAGACCTCAAACCTCATTTGGCATCATCTCATCACACACAACCGTCTCTCTCCTTTGATTGGTCCATACAACTTATTGAGCATATATTTTCTCTGACATATGTGGCAAGAAGGAAGAATTTTAGGAAAAATTACAACGTTGAATTTCAAACTTCTGTTGCAGGTTTGACTAGCATTGACCAAGCACTTTGACCAAAAATTTGACTATGATTTTTGGGTCAAATTTTTCGTTTTGGAGAGCTTCTTTCGCTAGCACAAAAATTGACGTATTTTGGGCACATTGGCCAATGCTAACCACAGAATTGACTGCTGACTTGAAGTGCAAAATTTGACCAAGTTTGACCGTTAATTTGAAGATTGTTTTGGGCTGACTTTGACCACTTCAGAAGGTCGAGTTTACTTCATTTGACTGAGCTACAAAGAGGATTGTTTGTCGTTGATTTGAGTATCATTGAATTTCTAGTTAGGGTTGTTGACTATTGCAGAAAATCGTAGATTTGACATGGTTGTTTTGATTGTGATTTGACAAGTCTATTTTGACTTTTGTACTCTCTCTCTCTCTCTGCTAAAAATTTGATATAATAATAAGAAAAATTGATTAAGAGTTTTCACCATCTGAGGGTTTTTCCCTGGCATCCACCAAATTTGGTGTTCTCTTGTCTTGGCTTGTCTTCTGAATTTTATTATTCATATTATATCTACAATTACTGTCAATGTGATTTATATTGGAAAACTAATATGGAAATTGCCGTTGGTTTGCTTAAAGGACAATAAAGTAATTGTGTTAAGCATAGAACATGCCATTGTTAACTAAAATTAACCTCCCTAGATGATCATTAGTCCTTCAACACATCATCACATCGAGACTCATGTCGAGTTGTTCACAACTCCATTTGTGAGTAACTCTCAACTTCCCATTGTTTCTCCTCATCTCCATTGGGACTTCTTTCCCACTAGTTTTTCCTTAGTCCTTTAAGGACACAACTCTTAGGGACATACTTCCCATTAGTGTCTTCTTGTGTTGCCCGATGAAGACACACTTAGGGCATGGAGGATTGGCACCTATCACTGCAAAATGTCCTTCCCCCACAATGAACTTGGGTTGATGTGATATGCTCCCTTGACCTCCTTTCTTTGTCCTTCAAGAATAATTCCTAAGCTCACCAACTTCTACCTCTCCTTGTAGAGCATTTGTCCTTCAACCTATTGGGTTGTGTTATATTCTTTCCATGACTAGCCCATGTAGTTAACCGAGGGGTTAGAAGGGGGGCGGAGCCCCCCTTCGTTGCACTGATTGCGTAGAGGGGGGGGGGTCATAGCGGGTTTGAGGGGTGTAGGTAACCCCACTGTTGCCCCGAAAATTTTTGTTTTTTGACCCTATATTAGGTTGGGCAGACCTACATATGGTTTTCTGCATGATTTTCGCACATGGTTTTAGACGCGATTGTTTTCGGTCCATGGTTTTGGACGCGATGGTTTTCGGTCCATGGTATTGGATGCTTTGGCATGTATAAATATCTATAGTAACATTGAAAGGAACATAATGGAAAATCAAGCTGGTAGTCCCGGTTTTGGGATCCAGGGGAAAATCTCTGTGTATATGTGGTTTATGTGTTGTGCTATCGCATTTTTTTATTTTATGTGTTTTAGAATTTGTATGCAAGTAATTTATGTACGGGGTTAAAACCTACATTTGGTATCAGAGTTGTTTTGGCTTCAAGGGGACGCCTTTGTTGCTAAGGGGTTTCGTTTGGGCCTGTGGTAGACCCTATTCAGTGGGAGATCTACGAGATCGATTATGGCAGTGAAAGAAGATGACGAGCAGTGGAAAGATAAAGATTGAGAAATTTAATGGTCAGAGTTTTGAGTTATGGAAACTCAAGATGGAGGATCTGTTGGTGGATAAATATCAGTGGGTCGCAGTAGATCCAAGTACTAAACCAATGGGAGTGTTCGATGAAGAATGGAAGAAATTGGATCGGAAGGCTAAGAGCACAATATGATTGTGTGTCTCAGATTCAATATTTCTGAATGTATCAGGGGAAGCTACGACGAAGGTTTTGTGGGACAAGTTAGGGAGTTTGTACCAATCTAAGTCTCTGGTGAATAGATTGTTCCTACAGAAAAAGTTGTATAACTTGAGGATGAAAGATGGAGACTTAGTGACAAAACATCTGAATGTGTCTAATACTATGGTAAGTCAGTTATTATCTGTTGATATTAAAATTCCAGATGAAGATAAGTGCATCAATTTGTTGTGTTCTCTACTAGATTCATGGGATAGTCTGGTTATTACAATAGGTAGGAATGCAACTACCTTGCAGTTTGATGAAATCGTCTCATCCTTGCTGACGGAGGAGATGAGACAAAAAAATATGGAGAGCCAGAATGGTGATGCTTTGTTTGTACAAGGACGGTCCCAGAAGAGAAACAAAAATAAGTCATCGAGTGGGAGATCTAAATCTCCAAGAAAACCTATAAAGGTGGTGTGCTGGAAATGTGGAAAGGAAGGGCACTACAAAAGGGATTGTAAATCTAAAGCTCCTGACAAAGGAA
>APFE031409664.1:0-32315 GCA_000404065.3 Pinus taeda | reverse complement strand
AAAACCAACCTAGATCCAACTCCACTATGGATCTACCAAGCACTCAGAGAATAATATCTTGAGATGCAAACCTTTTTTTAGAGTGAAAAGAGATTTGATCCTTCTCAACTCTTGGTAGATCCAAAGTTAAGATGGAGATCTAGGCTACTATATATCCCATGAGTCTTATAAACGAAAACAATAGCACACATGTTAATATATTTATCGATTATAACTCTTATTACCTATATCAATTAACATCCATAGCACTATCTAACCTCTAATCTAACCTATATCATCTACAACTCATAATCTCTACCAATATCACCTTACCCATAATCTTCTAACAAGTACCACTAGTATCCATTATAAATGATTTAGCCTAACCTTTATAACATATATATCCCCAATAACCCCTAACTCATTTTAGTTTATATACCCTTTATAACTACTAACTATTATAAATTTCATATCCTTTGACCCATATAATTTGTATCATATTTTGCTAATTTTAGGTATGTTCTATGCTCAGAGAAATTTATTTCAATTTTACAGTTAGCTCAATATCTTTTCTAGATTAGCAATCACATAAGCATTAAAGTAAATTGCAGATAGAACATTAACATAGATCGCAGAAGACAAGCCAAGAGAAGAGGACACAAGATGTGGCACTATCCAGGGACAAACCCCAATGTGGAGAAACCCTTGATCAATTCTTCTTATATGTTCTTCAATAGTTCAGCAGAGAGAGAGAGAGATAATACATTTACAACAGAAGTCAACACTTTGACTTATCTAAATAACAACATAGATCATCTCTAAGAAGATGATACGTGAGATGGCTAAACTCAGTTGAAGACATGCTGCTTCAATTGATTCTCCAAGGTGACTCCTTCACCTATCAGTGTGTTGCATCTCGTCATCATGCTGCACCTCACCATGCTGCACCCATCATCACTATGTTGGACCTCATGACCATGCTACAAACATCATACTATTGTACCTTATGTTGTCATTGTTGTCCCATGTACCATTGTTGCACCATGCTACCACAATTGTTCCATGTGCAATTGTTGCACCATGCTAGCCACTATTGTCCCATTTGTTTGCTCCACCAAGCATCATAGCCTGCTTGTCGCATTTGTATTGTTGTTGTCACATCACAACTTGTTATCCCAATTGTGACATCATTGCACTATGCCATTTTTGTTAGCACTTCTGTCCCACTATTGTTGATATTCCATGTTTTCCATACTGCTATCCCATTTGCTATGCTCCAACAAGCACCATTGTCTAGCTGTACCACTTGGCATGTTGTACCTTGATGTTGTCCTAATGAGTTTACAGCACTATGATATTGTTGTTGTCCCATTGTAGCCTTACTGCACCATGTCATTGATTGATGTTCTATTTCTTTCTCCACCAAGTAAGCTTGTTGTCCCATGTATCTAGCGCCAACACACCATACAAATGCTGCTCCAAATATGTTTGTATACTGTTGTTCGTGGCATTCTGGTTAGGGTACTAGGGCAACCCTAAACTCCTCACATAGTCCTTGAACAACTCTTAGGAAAACTACGACACACCCTCATGAGACTCTTCCCATAGCACGTTGTTGTTCTGGGCATGTTTGAGCCCTCAACCTCTCCATGTTGTCCCTATTTTGAGGTGGTTAGGAATACGTCCTACCACAGTCCCACGCTGTCACCTACAACACACTCAAAATAGGCTTCCCTTACCTTTTCGCTACCCCAAATAGACCTGTGATCACCCTTCTTTAAGTCAGCCTCCCAACTCAGCTCCTAGACCCTTTAACAATAGCTTGGTTAGCCTTGAACTAGACATTAACTCCCTCGCTACCTTGGCCTCTTCTTGCAACATCATACACTTCCCTTTCTTGTACCTAAGACACCTTAATAGACCTGCGTCTAGGGCTTGAACAGACCTGTGGTTAGGGTTGGGGAGACCTACGGTTAGGGCAGATTTAGGACAACGTCAGGGCTGCTTTAGGACTGCTTCTAGGGTTTGTTAAGGCCTCCTCCATAGCTGCGCTAAACTTCTTCCATGAGCTCCCTTAGGTCAACGTAGATCCCTTCCATAGCTTCGCTAACCTGTCTTCTTTGCTGTGGCTAGGGAAACCTCCTTTCCTCCAACGTCTAGGGCTTCCACTCCTTGATCTCTCTTCCATTAAAACCCAAAACAAATGGAGATAAATCAAGAGTGAAGTGTGTTGAAATGACAATCAAGTCACCTCTTTTTATACTAAAACGTTGAGAACATGTGGGTGTTATTTAGTTGTTGACCAACCTTGGCGAATTGTCTTATAACACAAATAAATTCATAACTCTAGGAATACTTATTGGAATCAGATGATCTTTAGATCAATCCTACACCTCTCGATGAGACGGATCCAAAACAAATATCAGCTGCCATAAATAAGATGACCACATGGAGTGTGGCCCTAGTTGCCAATTTTAACATTCCCTCTCAACTAGGGAGAACTCCATCCGCTAATCCATCTATCCAACTGTACTATCTCTACCATCAATTTCCTACATAGCTCTACTCTGCTCTACTAAACCATGAAGAAGAAGAATTGATCGAGAGTGTCTCATACCATTCTCTACTGACCCGGAGTCAGTTCCATATGAAGAGGGTGTGTCATACCACTCTTATTGATCCTAGATCAGTTCCAAAAGAGAGTGAGTTATGTCACTCTTACTAACCTGAAGTCAGTTTCATTTATCCTAGATCAATATCACAAGAGAGTGTCTCAAACCACTAATACTAATCCTAGATCAATTTCATTGATCCCAGATCAATGGAGGTCATCCTAGCATAGGGAGTATGGTAGATACCGCAATGCGTCCATCGATAGTACTACTATGGTCCCTAACCCCATTTCCCTTCTCATTGGCCAGATGAGAGGTAATTCCCATGAGCACTAGACTTCATGGGTAGGATTCCTAGACAGGAGAACCACTCATCCTATCCATAAGTCACCACGGGGTATCACAAGGGAATGTTGAACCATTCATACTATACACAACACACCATTAGGGGAGGGTGACTCGCCCTATGGTCGCTTGTTGCTCCAAGAAGTACCCAAGCCCCATGGCGCTCCCAGAGCTCAATGCATGCATCATGCAGGACCCTCATAAGAGGGTCTCTCAATGACTCCAAGTCATTCGGGAAAGTCACAAATTTGACCTTTCCCTAGGGCTTTGACAGAATGTCTACGACTTGTACATTAGTCTCAATGCGATGGAGCCTCCTCACTCATCGACGTAACATATCCCAGATTACTCTTATCTGATGTCTATATGCTAGAAAAATCATAGAATACGAGATTCCTCAACAATCGAATCCCCCCCTGGTTGACACAGAAGATCATGGTGGTATCCATCATGTGTACAAACAAATCACTGAAGAGCTTCCACAACCAAGCAGCTTCACACGAGGTCATACTCGTAGCTATGTATTTGGTCTCAATGGTGCTCAAAGAAACCATCTTTTGCTTCCTGCTCATCCAATATATCAAGCAGAACCCAAAGAGAATCAACACTCCGAAGTGCTCTTGAGATCCTCCACACTGCCTGCTCTATCAACATTCGAATAATCATGTAGCTTCACATTTCCAGTAGTGTATCTCAATCCATGAGAGATTGTGCCCCGAAGATATCTTAGAGATTCTTGGCATCAATCCAGTGAGGCTCAACCAAATATAAGCCCAACATGCTAACTGAAAAACATATATCCAAACAAAAGTTCACCAAGAACATCAAAGCAAATGAGTTTATGAAACTCAGAGGCATTTCCCAAATCTAGTATGGCATCACCACCACATAACTTCTGAAAGTTAAGCTCCATCGAGGTAGTCACAGGCTTGCAGTTCACCATTCCAAATCGGAATCCAACTCCCTCTTACTTATGCAAATGAGAGGGTCTACACCTGTTAGAAAGAGGTCATCCTCAGAAGATGCCTGTATGAGAGGTCTATCATCCACAACCTTCAAGCAATGGTTTGGAATGGCTTCACTCCTAATGAATCTCAACTTCGTCAGAGAACTATCAATCCTCTCATATTAAGCCCAGGGTGTTAGCTTTAAGCCAAAAAAGGCTTTCTTTCACCTGCATACATGAGATTCCCGATATTAAATCTCAAATCCCTCGGGTTGTTCCAAAGCTGTGGACTTGCTACATGAGGGGAATGGTCCCCTTGTAAGATTTTCCTTTGGTACATCTCATACATGTACCTTCATGCTCTTCTTGAATTCTGGAATCCTTGTCACCATTTGATTCACATAAGGTAGGGCCGCACAATAAGTAGACCTCTGGTGCTATAGATGAGATGTGTCAACTGACATGGTCCCCAATGGACCATCCTACAATGTGATACAAATTGCCAACCCTGAACCCATGAGTAAAAGCATCTTTGAAAATTCTATTTTCAAACACGTACCTTCCCATCGATGAATGCCACCCTGAAAATTTTGACTTCCATTGCCGAAATGGACACCATGTTCTTCTTGTGATTAGGTACATAAAGAGATTCTCGTAAACAAATCGAGTTACCCTCATCCAATTCAGGGGTAATATTGCCTACACCCTTTCCGGGATAGGTGGCATTGGCTCTAAGTATAATCCCTTGATTGTTTCCATCTCTACCAAATTAGAGAGAGCATCCTTCTATCCGATGAAGTGCGTTGAAGCACTACAATCAATAAGCTAGATTCCCAAAGAGTCTAGGGGAGGGGGCCAATATAATATAATGCTTCTTTATCTTATTAGAAACAAAATTTGATTCTTCATACCTAGGGTTCCTTGCTTTCTTTGAAGAGTCGGCTATTTCCTGATGACCCGCATTACCTATCATTCCTTCGATCATTGAAGACCATGGAATGATTTTTATCTTCATCAAGTGGTGTGTCCCTTCTATTCAGATACTCCTTCACATAATGACCAAACTTATTACAAAAAAGGCATCTGACTTTCCTTCCACCCTTATACCTAGACTTCCCATTGACGTGATCTTTAGGTAGGCCATCAGAAGCTTTAGTTGCACCATTCCGATAATGTTCTCTGCTTTGACTTCACCCTTGGTGAATTTCAAGAGGGATGAGGAATCCATTGATCCTTTTGTCCTTTTCCAACCGTCTTCGGTGATTTCTCTTTCACTCTTGCTTGGGCTTTGTCTTCACCTCAGCTTTGATACCATGTTAATTTTAGGTATGTTCTATGCTTAGAGAGATTTATTTCAATTTTACAGTTAGATCAATATCTTTTCCAGATTAGAAATCACATTAGCATTAAAGTAAATTGCATATAGAACATAAACATATATAAAAAAAGACAAGCCAAGACAAGAGGACACAAGGTGTTGCGCTATCCAGGGACAAACCCCAATGTGGGAAAACCCTTGATCAATTCTTATTATATGTTTTTCAATAGTTCAACAAAGAGAGAGAGATAGTACATTTACAATAGAAGTCAACACTTTGACTTATCTAAATAAGAGCAAGATCATCTCTAAGAAGATGATACATGAGATGGATGAACTTAGTTGAAGACATGCTGCGTCAACTAAATCTCCAAGGTGACTCCTTCACCTATCAGTGTGTTGCATCTTGTCATCATGCTACAGCTCACCATGTTGCACCATGCTGCACCCATCATCACTATGTTGGACCTCATGACCATACTACACACATCATATTGTTGCACCTTATGTTGTCACTGTTGTCCCATGTACCATTGTTGCACCATGCTACCACGGTTGTTCCATGTGCCATTGCTGCACCATGCTAGCCACTGTTGTCCCATTTGCTTGCTCTACCAAGCATCATAGCCTAGCTGTCCCATTTGTATTGTTGTTGTCCCATCACAACTTGTTATCCCAATTGTGCCATCATTGCACTATGCCATTGCTGCTAGCACTTTTGTCCCATTGTTGTTGTTATTCCATGTTTGCCATACTGCTGTCCCATTTTCTATGCTCCAACAAGCACCATTGTCTAGTTGTCCCATTTGGCATGTTGTACCTTGCTGTTGTCCTAATGAGTTTACCCATTGTAGCCTTGTTGCACCATGTCATTGATTGCTGTCCTATTGCTTTCTCCACCAAGTGACCTTGCTATCCCATGTATCTAGCTTCCAAAACACCATACAAATGCTTCTCCAAATATGTTTGTATACTATTGTTCGTGGGCGTTCTGGTTAGGGCACTAGGGTATCCCTAAACTCCTCAAACAGTCCTTGAACAACCCTTAGGAAAACTGCAACACACCCTCGGGAGGCTCCTCCCCTAGCACAATGCTGTTCTGGGCATGTTTAAACCATAAAAATCTCCATTATGTCCTTGTTTTGAGGTGGTTAGGATGGCGACCTACCACAGTCCCACACTGTCACCTACAACCCACTCAAAACAAGTTTCCCTTACCTTTTTTGCTGCCCCAAATAGACCTGTGATCACCCTTCTTCAACTCGGCCTCCAAGGTCATATCCTAGGCCCTCTAACAACAACTCGGTTAGCCTTGAACCAGACCTTAACTCCCTCGCTACCTTGGCCTCTTCTTGTAGCATCATACACTTCCCTTTCTTGCACCCAGGACACCTCAATAGACCTGCGTCTAGGGCTTTAACAGACTTGCAGTTAGGGCAGATTTAGGACAGAGTTAGGACTGCTTTAGGACTGTGGCTAGGGCTTGTTAAGGCCTCCTCCATAGTTGCGTTAAACTTCTTCCATGACCACCTTTAGGTCAATGTAGATCCCTTCCATAACTTCGCTGGCCTGTCTTCTTTCTTGCGGCTAAGGCAACCTCCTTTCCTCCAACGTCTAGGGATTCCACTCCTTGATCTCTCTTCCACTAAAACCCAAAACAAGTGGAGATAAATCAAGAGTGAAGTGTGTTGAAATGATAATCAAGTCACCTCTTTTTATACTAAAACATTGAGCACATATGGGTGTTATTTAGTTGCTGGCCGACCTTGATGAATTGTCTTATAACACAAATAAATTCATAACTCCATGAATACTTATCGGAATCAGATGATCTTTAGATCAATCCTACACCTCTCGATGAGAGGGATCCAAGAAAAATACTAGCTGCCATACACAAGATGACCCACATGGAATTTGGCACTAGTTGCCAATTTTAACATATTTACTATTTGAAACCCATATAATCCATATCATGTTTACTATTTGAAACCTATATAGCTATTATATATAATCCTTATAGCTTCTAACCATCTTTTAACTTCTATTACCTTTATAGGCTCTTAAACCCTAAAACCTTTAAATCATATCACTCCTAACACGTTATCTCTTACCCTTATTTCTTCTCACCCAATAACCCTATAATCACTAACTCATATAATCATTGTCACACATAACCCATGTAACCATAATATACATGATATAAATTTAATATCGAATTGTGATAATACATATCACATATAATCCCTAACATAACCATTAACTTTTACAACTTGCGGACCTTATAATTTTTAAACCGTAGCCATAATAAACCATTATTTTGAACCTCAAATGTATATATTTTATTCCCAAATCCATATAAGATCTTTAATCATATAACACATATTCCCTAATCAATATATGATATTAGCCATAATATGTATTGATTTATAACTCTAGCCCTTAGAACTTATTACTCCATATACCTAACCATTACAACCATAACGACTATCCTTCATAACTAGTATTCTTAAGCCTTATTACTGCAACACATAATGTTTTGTCACTATAACCACTATCCCTGATAACCATTTATAAAAATGCTAATACTTAATCCATAAAATGGGTATCACATATATCCCATTGCCATTACCCTACATTAACCTCTATTATAACCTTAAATCCATGTAAGCTCTAACCCTTATGACCATGAATCCATTCTTAACGCCAATAGGATTGTAATTTAACCATTAATCATTGACATATGTAACCTCTTATTACATAACATTATAATTCATAACCACTATAACCCCTCACACATATTTCATAGTTTATATTCCATTTATCTTTTATCACCATAGAAAATTATAGCCTTTAATACATGTGACACACATTATATATCTTATTATGGTTTAGTCCTAACCAGTGGCATCCCTTAATCCCTATGACATCTAGAACCTTTAAGACCCATATCATTAACACATAATCCTAAATCTATGTATACCATAGAACCTATAACACTTAACATATACATTATGTAACTCTTATTATATATCTACTCACTATTATAATCACTATTATCCATAACCTGTAACATGTCATTTACTTCTTTAGCATATCAACCCTTAACATCTACTATCCTTTCAATGCTAATAATATAACCTTAATCACTATGCTCACTAACAATGTTTGACTTTAAATACTATAATCACATACATCTAACACATATACACCATGTAACACCTAATTTTTAATTCATATAATATTGGGTGAGGGATCTGATACATTTACAACCTCTATTATGTAAAAATTACACACTTTATCACAACTTAACCCCACCCTTTAAATCCTATAACTCTCGTCTCATGAATATTATAGTCTCTAACACTTGACTCTTCTACTCTTTAATGCACTACCCCTATAGTCTCTAACACATAACTCTGGTAAAATCCAACTATGAACCATATATATCTTAAAACTTACAAATCTTAGAGTATACAACTCATGACAACTATGATATGTAACTCTTATTTTCTCTAATACATTTATCTTTATAACTATCAATCTAGATCTATCTTAACTCTAGATCTACCAAGCCCCGAGTGGGATCAAATCTATTTTCACTCTAAAAGAGGTTTGCATCTCAAGATATTTGATATCTCTCAACGTTTGGTAGAAAATACAAAATTATAATATTAAATATAACACACTTTCAATAATATATCTCATTTTTCAAAATAATAATTTTATTTTTGAAAAAAATCCAATTAAAATAATATTCATAAAAATATTTTACTACAAAATTAAAAAAATTCAAGTTTTTAAGAATATGTATAATTAAAAAACAAAATAATTTATAAAAGTTAAGTCCTAAGGGTTAGATCACTTGGTTAAGTTTTCATTATTAAACACATGCTATTGAGAGGTTATGGGTTCAATTCTCTCAACACTCTCGGAGTTAAGCTCTGTCATTAAGCCGATAGAAAGTAATCCCTTCAAGTAGATTTACTTAATACAAACTGGCCATTTTATTGTTAGGCCAGTTGTGAATTTCACAAAAGAATGTTTCATGGTTTTTCAAGTGGTTTTAAGGAAAACTAGGGGGTTGTTTTCCTCCAAAAACAACTCAACCAAGCCTTTAAAAGGATGTCTCCCCTCTCATTTGCCTCACATCTCATTTGGAGTTGTTGTGAGCTTCATTGTGAGCTTGGAGAGTGTTGAGTTTTCGATAAAGCAATAGAACAACAAAGAGTTTGGGTTGAGTAGTAGCCACCATGCATCCAAAAGCCAAGGATATTGCATGGGCTAATTGTGATATGATTGATGGCAAAATGATATGCAAATATTGCCAAAAATCTATTGAATGAGGGTATTAACATGTTCAAGCAACACTTGGCTGGGATAGGAGGCCATGTAAATCCATGTAGAGAACCAAATGGAGTAATAGGACATATTAGGGCAAAATACCTTCAAAAATTTGAGGCTCAAGTCACTCAACCAACTAAAAAGCTTGTGGCTCAAGCAGTTGAAAAGTTTGAGAGTTGAGGCTCAACCCACTGAGTTTGATCATGATGAGAAGTGATAATGTTTATCGCTAATATGTAGAATTGTAGTAGGAGTGACCCCATAGCTTGTAGCATTATTTTTGGACTCTAGAGGCCATTTAGAGCCCCATTGATTATGTATTTTGTTATTGATATGTATTGCAATCAGTGCCATTTTGATATATTTGCCTTTACATGGTATATAGATGAGAAAAATTTGCTTATTTTATTTCTATGGGTTTGGAATCATGGTTTAAATCTTAAAATATTTTTTTTTCATAAAAAATTAATTATTCCATGTGTTTTTTAAAAACTGGCTCATTGAGATCTAACCAGTGCCAGTTTGAAACCTAGTTTGTTAGGTCGATCGGTTTGGCCACCGATTCCGGTTTTGAATACTATGCTCTTGAAAATACTTAATTTATATATTTTCATGAATATATAATTGTATATGACATTTAAATATATAGATACTAAATTTAAATTTTAATAACAACTCATTATAGGATGACAAGATACTTCATAAGTAAATAATGATATGAACTTACAAAATATGATATTGAATTTAGATGATTACTAAAATTTTTTAATATTACATTTTTTAATGTGGTTTATAAATTTCAAAGGTTGGTGACTGCTATTTCCATGGAATAGTTACTAAATTTAAATTTTAATAACAATTCATTATAGGGATTACATGATACTTCATAAGTAAATAAAGATATCAAGTTACAAAATGATTGGTGACAACTAAGTTTATGGAATATTTGCATATGATAGATCCACTCAAAGGGAAGTGACATAGCAATTTTTGCATCAGGCAGATCCACTCGAAAGGATCACTTCCTCTCTAAATAGTATTGAAAAATTAAACTCGTACCCTTTAATTAACAAAATTACTTTAACAACAAAAATTCAATCAATTAAACGAACCCATAAAACTTTAATATCATATTTATAACATTATTAACAATAATTTTGTAAAACTAAAATTTAAATTTAAAAAATATTATTAAAAAAAATGACATTCCAATTAATAACAGTGATTGTGATATCTAAACCACACGAATCCATTTTTTTACTCATTAGAATTTGTTGGGCTTATTAAAAATTGGAGTAAGCATTAAAAATTTTAAGCTAAAATTGATTTTGAATCTTTATGGATGAATATTGTAAAAGTAATATTTTCTATTTTGTACTCGGTTTATGAAAAGCTGACCTTTAAGTAAAATTGATACTGAAGTTTGGTGTAGTTTTTACCAATGAAAACAAAAATTTCAATATAACACTTAAATTTATGCCAGTGTTATAGTTAAATTTGTGTACATAGCCACTCTGTATTAGTGAGAATCTTACAATTGGACAATATAAGGATAAAGGGGAAACTGTAAACCTTAAAATTAAACTTTTAAAAATGATATACAATTTATATCTTATTCTTTAAAATATTACAAAAACTAATGTATAAAATAAAAATAATTATACCTATTACATCACTACCAACTATCAATATATTTAAAGCTTATATATTAAGAAGTTTGAGCATAGTAGGACCTCTATATATAAGATTATATTACACCCACAATTGCTAAGTAAGTTCGAATTTCTCACAATTGCTATATCTTTGTTGCAAAGATTGAAGTAAGTTTCAACAAATTTAATGTAACATTGAACGAACAAGGAGCTTCCTAAGGAAAAACGATTTTAGAAACAATGCTAATTCAATGCCACCAAAATGATAGCCTTATATGGGATTAAGAATACTTTGCTTTTTACTTGAAACATGGGGTTTGCGCTAATATAGTATTAGGTTGCCACAAAATAACAATAAAATTTTAACAAATTAGAAAATGGTGCACATGACATAAGTTTAAACACTTGAATAAAAATGTATACAGTACACTTTTGGTGTAAAGTTAAATTAGTATAAAATATCTTAATCACGAATTTATCAAAAGTTGACATCATCATGCAAATTTTTTTTAAAGGTAAAACTTGAAAAAAGAAATTATGTCTTCTTTTTCTTAAAAAAATGTTTTACTTTCATTTCATTGATACAAAAAAGAGAATACATTCATTAAGTTTTTTTCTCACAAAAACATTAGTTCTCATGGATTTTATTTGAATATTCCATTTTTTATGCTTTTACTATTCTTTATCTTCACATTTGTGACAAAAAGCTATATGATATCCTAGCATGTTGTTAAGTGTTATATTACTTCTAGTTTGACATAACATGATCAGTTATAAAAATAAAAATAGAGAAAAGATATGTTCCTTATGAGAAGTTAATGGATCCGACATTCATAAGAGCGTCCTGCACATAAGCAGTGAAGAAAAACTTACTTAGCTCAGTGTTAATACCCCTCTTTGAAAGTAGATTTGCAACCTTGTTTTGTTCTATGTAAATGTGCATGAAAGATATGTTCCAAAAAAAAGATTATATGCCAAGAGATCAATCCCTTCTGTGATTAAGATGGATCTACAATGGTCTCTTTCTCTCTCTCTTTATATGGAGAGACAATGTGTATTTTTTCATTGTTTAAGTGTATTGTTAAATATTTCATTATCTTTTGTTTTCTTGTTTATGTGAGTCTTAAGATTATTGCACAACTAACTTGTGGCTTGAGTAGTCATAACCTATAAGCATCTAATCTATCAAAATCACCTGGGGATTGCACCCGACCTTGGGCACACTAGCCCTTAGCATGGTTAAGTTTTTTCCCATGGAGTTTCGAACCAGTGACCTTTACACCATGAAGTGCCTTAACAAAATACACACGTGCACATAATTACTTTATTTATATGAAGTTGATATCAAATTATATTATTTAACATAGACATCCAAATATATTATTTATAAGTTCAAGAGTGAAAGTAAAATATTTGTACCACATCTCTTTCATACTGGATTCCAATATTAACATAAACCAAGCGAGCACAATGAGAATAAGGTTATTGATGTTTTATAATGCTTTTAATTAAAACAATCAAATATGTATAATCGTTTATAGTCGATATTGTTTTTTATTTAGAGTGTTTTTTTAAAAAAACACGTGCTAAATCCACTTTGAGCACACCCTCATACTAAGTTACATAATGCCTCTTTTCCTTGGTGCAACAACACCTACAACATAATATTAAAAGAAATAAATCTTTCACTTCTTAACCAAAACCTTCAATACATTAGTTCTCAAAATGCAACCAATTCCATCCATGTCTAATCTTATTGATCAAATATAAAATAATAATCATTGACACTCTTCAAAAATGTGGGTAAATGGCTAGTCCTTAGACTTTAATATTGACCATTGGAATGCAATTGCATAATCATGTTGTTCTCTCATGATATATTAATAGAAATAGAAGTTCAAAAAATAAGAATTCCCAAAATTAAAAGGATATTTTGAGGTAGATGCAAAATGTATTTGAAGATGGTGTAAAAAGATGTCCAATTAATAATATTCAATTCACTTTGAAATATATAATTTTATTTATAAAAAAATTAATATAATTATAAATCAAGTGAATATTCCTAACAATGTTGTCTTCTTCTTTTTCTATATAATTAGTTTGATAGAGGTGTCTATTTTAGAACATAGCTTTCAAAATTTTAATTTAATTATCCATAATTGTCACATGGATGGTAAAAATTTAACCTCCATAGAATATTCTTAATAGAAGTCACAAATTAAAGGTTGAGATTTATCTTAAAAGTAATTATGTTTTTTGTTTTTTTTAATTAAATTGATGAATTAAAAAAAATTGTTATACGAACATGAGTTATGGTTTTTTGGACATGTGATATCAGTAAGCCATGGTATTGGTCCATTATATTGTAACGAAGCCTATTTACAAGTTAAGAATCTCTAGGGTAAAGTAGAGGTGAATCTCCATGATTAAGAATCTTTTTACATGTTTTTCTAATGTATATATGTTATAACCTAATATATATAATATAATATAATATTATATATATTATATATTATTTATATATTATTATATAATATATATAATATATATTATATATATATATATATTAATATATATAATTATTATTATATATATATATATATATATATTTATTTGACAAATAAAAAATCATATTTTCCGGTAAAACGTGAACAACGGAACAAACGGAGGAAGCAAGGAAGGAACGTGCCTAGTGTTTACAACCAGGGACTGCACCTGACAATCCTGCAACCCTAGGTAGCCGACAAGGTGGGAAATCAGGCTTGGGGATAGTGGCTAACGGTCTGGCAGTGTCTTGCATAACAACAGGAGGGAAGGAAACGACAAAGGCGAGAACTGACAGAGATTTGAGTGGTATGGCAGGGGGGGCTGAGATCCCCTCCTACCGAAATGTCACAACAGGCAAGACAAGCAACCAAGGATCAGTTGGAGGACACAGGAAAAGAGGAAAGGGGTTACCTGTAATGGGAGTGAAATGGCAAGTCGGACTGGGAGGAAAATGCCTACCTAGAGCCTTAAAAAAACCTAGGTTTGTAATACCTAATAATAAGTTGGAGGAGTACAAAGGATACATGAAGGATCATGCTCTGATATGTAAGTTCATAGGGACTTGGTCAACAAAGAAATAATTGACAAAGTGGATACAACAAAGGTGGCAACCAAAGGGACATATTGATCTGAAACTGGGGGTGAAAAGGTTCCTCTCGGCTATCTTCTCAAATCTAGAAGAGAAGGAGAGGGTATTCGAACATGGACCCTATTTTTTTAACAACGCAGGCCTGTTTATGAGACACTGGGAGGAGTGTTATAACCCGGATCAGGAAAGATGCTGGCAGCGCCTATTTGGGTGCGTCTCTTTGGCCTCCCAATGGATTTCTGGGACTCGAAAATTCTAGAAGGGATAGGAAACTCGATCAGCACCTTCGTCAAAGTGGCAGACACAATGAGGAAAGGTAGGTATACCTCTTACAAAAGAATATGTGTGTATATGAATATTATAGAGCCACTACATGATTTCATATAAATTGAATACCACGATGAAGTTTGGCAGCAAACCCTGGGTTATGAGCATATCCCATTTAGATGCCAGAGATTCCATGAATACGAGCACCTGTAACAAACCTGTCCATTAAATAACCTAGATAACCATATGCAAGGTAAGAAGACAGGCAAGGAAATAGGAAAAAAAGATGAAGATGGCTTCCAGGAAGTGCATAGACGAAGAAGAAATCATAAGCATGTAGGGTGACAAAAGACGCATCAAAATGAGACCGAGCAAAGAAACCACAATAGGTATGCTACCTTGCAAGAGGAGGAGGTGGAGGAGTGGAATGAGGAAGCTAGTAAGGAAAAGACAGATACCCAACAGAAGGAAAAAGAGGGAAGGAAGGTTAGGAGACAAGAAACAAAGGAGAAAGAAGGGGAAGAAAATAACATGCAAATGGTCAAACAGAACCAGATGGAGATAGATACCCAGAAAGAATATTTCAGTGAGGGGGAGCAAGTGATGAAAATATTATTACAAGAATGGAGACACCTAGATGAACGCTTCATTCCAGAGGATAAAACACAACTGTATAAAGAAACATTTCAGCAATACAAGCTAAAACAGGGATCGGCTCTAACCATTCAACCAAAACACTTAGGATCATAAGGGGGAGAAGGACAAGACCCAAGAGGACAAGGAAAAGGGGGGAAGAAAAGGGGAAGAAGACCCATGAATGAATCTATACAAATGGTAGGGGAATTGCTAGCGAACTTGGGAAGAGTGGTGCCATTATCAGAGGTATTCCAACAACCACCCACACTATTAAAATGATCATCACAACCTGGAATATCAGAGGACTCAATAGCAGGGGCAAACTGAGATACCTCAAAGAGAGGCTGAAAAAGGATAGACCTAGTATTATGATCCTACAGGAAATGGAAATTAGTGAAAAAAAGCTCAGAGAGATTCTGGGAAATCATAAACCCCAATACCAAGTAATAGGACAGGATGCAAATGGAAGTGCCGAAGGATTGGCAATAATTTGGAACCCAAAGGAAATATGGTTCGAGGACTGGGTTAGCATGCCACAAATAATCTCCGGAAGATTCAAGATCATTGGATCCAATGAATGGGTACTCCTTTCGGGAGTATACAGAACTCACATCCCAGGGGAAAGAAAGGATTTCTCCAAAATCTAGTTAAAATGAGAAGCTTACAGCCGGATGAACTATGGATGGTGGGCAGGGACTTTAATATGATAACCTCTCTGGCTGAAAAAAGAGGGGGTATGAGGAGAATGGATACAAACATGGAACTTTTCAGAGATACTATAGTAGAGCAAAGACTAGTTGACATCCAAGCAATTAATGGGATTCATGCCTGGAACAACATAAGAGGTGGGAGCCAACAGATTGCATCCAGATTAGATCGGTTCTTGATATTGGAAAAAATAATTAGTAGAGACATTTTTATCGAAGCCTCGATCATCCAGGGGATGGGCTCAGACCATTGGTTGGTCAGGATGGAAGTGGACCTAAAAGCCAACGCAAAGAATCACCCCTTCATGTTTGAAGCTTTTTGGCTCAGAGATCCTAATCTCATCAAAAAAATGGAGGGATGGTGGAAGCAAAGGGAACAGAGGGGTAGGAACTGCATGTAGATGTTCCAACTAAAACTAAAGGAAAACAAAAAATAAATAAAGAAATGGAACAAAGAGGAATTTTGCCACATAATGCAGGACCAGCAACAACTCAATTAAAAAATGAATGAAGTGTAACAAAAAATAATTTGGGAAGGGAGATCAGAAGAGACTGCAGCAGAAGAGGGAAGGATAATAAGCCAATTGGAGGAAAGGCGAAAGCAGGAGGAGATCTTATGGAGACCGAAGTCAAGAGTTAACTGGTTAAGAGAAGGAGAGCGGAACACCAGGTTGTTTCATAAGGCCATGATCCAGCATAGGAAAAATAATAGAATATTTTTCGCTCAAAAATGATGAGGGAAATCGCAACAAAAAACATGAAGAGATGGAAGGAATCCTATTAAAACACTTCAGGGATCTCCTAACAGAACCCCAAGAGGATAGAAAGGAAGAAATGAAAAAAATATCCCAACACATTCCCCAGATCGTCACCCAAGTACAGATCCTAGCCTTGATGCAAGTGGCAACAGTGGAGGAAGTGGAAGAAATAGTCAAGGGAATGAAAAAGAAAAAGGTCCCAGGCTTAGATGAATTCGCAACGAAATTCTTCCAAGCCACGTGGTCATTCATGGGAGCAGACATCTTGGAGGTCGTGGAGGAATCAAGGTGAAACCAAAAGGTATACCCAGGTCTAAACTTCACTTTTCTTACTCTCATACCAAAAACTTCCAAAGAAGAGGATCCTCAGGCATTTAGGCCTATTGCCCTGTGCAACGTCATCTATAAAATAATAGCCACTCTGATAGCTAAAAGATTAAAGTTGCTCCTCC
Organism: Pinus taeda; assembly: GCA_000404065.3. Taxonomy (NCBI): domain Eukaryota; kingdom Viridiplantae; phylum Streptophyta; class Pinopsida; order Pinales; family Pinaceae; genus Pinus; species Pinus taeda. Next base: position 15,166 of record APFE031409664.1, on the reverse strand, counting down.
CAAACATTATATCCCTAGAACAAATATACTTTGTAGAAGGCAAACAAATCTTAGATGGATTGGTCACTTCCTAACATGTGGTGCACTCCCTTAAGGTTAAGAAAGCCGCAGAAATGATGGTAAAGTTGGATCTCTCCAAGGCCTTAAGTTGGGAATACCTAGGGACCATTCTCAGGGCATATGGCTTTAGTCCTAGGTGGATAGAATGGATAAGTGTGATGATATCCACCCCTGTCTTTTCTATCCTTCTAAATGGAGCACCAACCAGTACCTTTAACTCCACTCGAGGGTTGAGACAAGGGGACCCCCTATCTTCGTTCCTATTTATTATTGCAACAGGAGGTCTGGGTAGATACATTAAGAAGGAAGCACATGTGTCAAGAATCAAAGGCCTCAAGGTATAAGGGAACAACCTAACACTCACCCACCAACAATTTGTGGACGACATTATGCTCTTCTACCAAGCCTCTCTCAGAGAAGCACGAAGAATGAAAGAAATTTTGGATATCTTCATGCAGGCATCTGGTACCCAGATCAACAAGGAAAAATACTGTACCTATTTTTTCAACACCCCAGGGAATGTAAAACTTACTTATCCAGGATCATGGGATTTAGTACAGGTAACCTCCCCACGAAGTGCCTGGGGATGCCACTGGTGGAAAACCCCCTCAAAATGGAAGGGTGGCAACAAACTATTCAAAAGATCCAAGGAAGATTGGGAAATTGGGCCTTTAGATCCCCAAAGCTTGCAGGTAGGAAAATTTTAGTAAAAGCAGTGTTATAGTCAATTCCAATCTACCAACTGTTTGCATGGCAACCCCCAAGGGAGTATGCACCAAAATGGTAGACATATTCAAAAAATTCTTATGGGGAGGGGCACAATAGAAGAAAAAATGGGCTCTGATGTCATGGCAGGATTGAAAAGGAAAAAGGCGGAGGGAGGACTCAGCCTACGAGACCCTTATACCCTAAACCAAATCATGGGGGGAAAACTTTGGTGGTGATGGATGGGAGGAGGAGGAGATCTATGGAAACAAATTTGGACAAGAAAGTAAAACATGCCAGAAATAAAAAAGGAAATCCTTTGGTATAAAGACCCCCCAAAGGCTCATCTATATGGAACCTAGCACGACAAAACAGAGAGATCATTGCACAACATGCCTTATGGGAAATTCGAAATGGAAGGACAACAAAATTATGAGAGGAGGCATGGAAAAAAAGAGGAAATTTGATATATAGGCAGTATCTTTGAGGCATTCAGAGATACACCATCGATAGGAATATGCACTTGGTAGAACAATTCTGGAAGGAAGGGCAAGGGAATGGAAACTGGAGAAACTAGAAAAGGATAGAAGATTGGGGTCAGGGTATAGCGACAGAGAAAAAGCAAGAGTATGATAAAGAAATGAGTACAAGGAAAATAACCATCACAATGGGACTAGACATTCTGAGATGGGGGCACTCACCAAAGGAATATTCACTATCAAAGAAGCATACAATCTAAAAGAAGATCAAGAACAAGATGGACAAACACTGCTTTGGAAAAAAAATTGGAAAGGAGGATGGTGGCCGAAGGTAGCCCATTTTCTATGGCTTGTAAGCAAAGGTAGAATACTGACTTGGGATCAGTTACAAAAAAAAGGTATGCAAGGCCCATCCTTCTGCCGGATGTGCCGACAAAACAAAGAAGACATGGAATAGATGATGAACTCATGCCCGTTCGTGAATCATCAATGGGGAAAAATACAAGGTGTATTTGGAGGGCTGGATAGAAATCACCAAAGCATAAAATAAACAATCCTAATATGGGGTAACAACAACTTCTCAAGCCCTGTCCTGAACCGGGCATGGGGACTAGCCTTGGGGTTCAACCTATGGATGGTATGGAAAGAATGAAATTGAAGATTTTTCAAAAACAAAATTTCAACACAAGAGCAGGTATGGGAAGGACTAGTAAATAATATCAGAGAAATGATCCTTGCAGAACAATATTGGAGCCCTAAAGACTCACAAGTTCCTCCCCATGAAGCAAGAATATTATGATGCCTCAATTTATCAAAAGAAATGGTCGCCCCGAATGTGTGGAAAGAGAGGAAGAACAATATTGAGTCCCCAAAGAAGTTCACCCTCTTAGGAGAAGGATTCATCAAACTAAATTTCGACGAGGCCTCAAAGGGGAATCTCGGAATAACAGGATTGGGCGGCATATTCAGAGATAACCAAGCGGACACGCTACTAATATATGCAGAACCATGTGGAATTGAAAGCAACAATGAAGCCAAATTTGCAGCAGTTGGACATGGCCTCAGAATAGTTGTCAGACTCAGATACAAACAAGTGGAAGTGGAAGGAGATTCCAGCTTGGTAATCAATACCTTGAGGAAACTTAATAGTGAAACGCCTTCGAACAACTTGAGCAAAAGTTGGAGGACAACCCATCTCATGTAGGAGATAGGAGAACTCACTCAGAAGTTTGACTACTTAATAATTAAACATGTAAGAATGGAGGGGAACAAAGCAACAGATTTCTTGGTTAACTAGGGCTGCAATCAGCAACATGGATCAATGGAAATATTATGGCCTATACAACCCAGAGATGAATGACTAAAACCACTGGAAGAAATCTTATAGCAAGATATCCAACATGCATAGGAAAAAATGAATACTAACAACAATATCCCCGATCAGGGTGAGTGCCTAGGAATGTAGGACATATTTGGTTGTTAGGGTAACTGAATGTTGGGTATAGTCCAGCGCAACCCACATGTTCATGGCGATGGGTGCGGTGGCCTCATGCATGATAATGTACAGAGGGGCATGGAGAAGTGGCGGCTAGTGCCAGGGTAGTGACGGAGGTGGGAAGGACAAGATAGGAGGATGGATTGGACAGAGAGGGAAGGCAGGGGATTATGAAGGTGTGAAGGGTGACGGGGAGAGCATAAATGAGGAGGAGAGATGGAGAACTGACGAGGATTATCAACCCAACAACCTGCAATGACACCTTCGAAGCAGAACCAAGTATGTTATCTAGCTCTACTCGTCTTTTGCAATGTTCTTTGTGAGTTACTATGGAGGGGGAATGAGGGATAGGACCAAAGAGGGGTGTCGGGAAATAGGTGGGAGAGACCTGAGCATGCTAGAGGGAAGGGGACTGGGACTGAACCTATAAGGGGATGGGACCATGAGGAATCACCCGCAATTAAGCTGTCTTGCTCGATAACCAGTGAGGAAGGGGAGCAGATAGATAAGAAGATGCGAGGGAGGGTAATTGGGAATGGCAGAGAGGAGTGGATGGTTGTAGTGGCTATCTGGTTCAAGGGGAGGGAAGAAAGTGCCGAAAACTTCACTCGAACTAGGCACTAGAACACTACCCCCGGGCACAGAGAAGAGAGAGGCAAACACCAGAAAGGCGAAGAGGCTATTGCTTGGCAGGGGAGAGGTGATGTAATCCTGGCAGAGGAGAGGCATTGCAGTCGTCGACAGAGGGTCATAGGGGCAGAGATGAGTGTGGCAGGAAAGGCGAGGAGAGGGGAAGTGGCAGCATTGAGGAAATTCCAAAACTTAATGTCTGTGCTTTAATTTGAAATGCATCTGAATAGGTTCACACAATAGGAGATATGACAAGACTAGCCTATGGAAGAGGACGAGGTAGAAGGGGAAGGGAGCTGCCTCGTGCAGCTGAGCCGGGCACCTTGGAGCCCAAACATGGAAGGAAGCTAGTAGAAAGGCTTATCAATGAAGCAACCATAACGTACAAGGTAGGGACGGATGCAGGTATCAGGAAGATCTTAGAATATTGGGAGGTACATATAAAAGAGGAGGCAGATTCAAAAGAGGAAATGGAGGCCTGATGTGAGGTACTCCTAGACCCAGGGAACACAAGGGGGGGAATCACACAATTCAAGCAGACTCTATACTTGTATTGGATCATGAAGAGCCTCATGGTGAAGGAAATGGAGCAATTATCAATGGGGATGGCCCTGACCCTCTAGGACATTCCAAACTACAAGAAAGACCTGCAGGCCATCCAGTTCCAGTTGTGCAAGTAGGACATTCACCTAGATCGTATTCAAAGGCATATCCCTTGTATTATCAAGTTGGAAGAAGCACCTGGAGACTCAGTTGAAGACCCGGCCTTGGTTGACTTAGCCTCAAAGGATCAAAAGGAATAGTCAGGTTCCTGGATGTCTTTTTTGTTTTTAGTGGATAACATTTACTTTTATTAATGTATGCTTATGATAAATAGAAACTCAGACTCTTATCATGATATAGATGTATATATAGCTTGGGTAGATCACCTTAAACTTTATTTCTTTTGGATGGCATATAACGAGGATAGGTGGCCAACAGACTTGGTTTCCCATTGGGCAAGTTGAGGCCACCTATCTCATCTATGTGGTGTAAACTTGTCTTTTATAAATAGAAAATAGAAGGTCCTACCAAGGTTTATATAATTATATATATATATATATATATAATATATATATATATTATATATATATATATATATATAATATATATTATATTATTATATATATATATATATATAATATATATATAATAATATAATAATAATAATAATAATAATAATAATATAAAGTTATATATTATTTAATTTTTATGAATTTTTTAAATCTTAGCAATGTGAGATGTATTATGAGATTAATCTTTTGATGCTTATTTGTCTTTACCAACCATTTACTTTATGTCATTGTGCTAGTATGTGTACGCATAGACACATAACACTTTAAGACATAGATGATAGTAGATTTCATTAAAAATGAGATATACTTGCAATATGTAAAACATATTTGGAATGTGTAAAATGACATCTATAAAAAATTTAAATTCAATGAAAAAAGTAATTTAATTATCATATTTAAGTAAATATTGTGAAATAATAAGAGATGTTATTTGAGATATATAGAAAATAATTTCGTTTAGTTTTAATTTTTTAATCTATTAAGTTTAATAAAAGTGAACTTAAAAAATCATTATTGGGAAACTCAAAATGTAAAGTAAGTGTGAATAGAAGGTTTCATGTTCAAATGTTGCTAAGAAAGCTCATTTGGCATGTCAATGAAAATGTAAAGTAAATGTGAATACAAGGTTTCATGCTCAAATGTTGCTTGGAAAACTCACTTGACAAACCCATGAAAATGTAGAGTAAATATGAATACAAAATCTTATGTTCAAATGTTGCTTGGAACCTTGATAAGAAAGATAACATTCCATTCCACAACCATTTGAACTAAGCTCAATTAATGTCATCCTTTTACTTAAAAAAAAACAACTCTCATATTATTAAATATTATCCCAAAAGACATTATATTAAATAATACATATATATTTAAATATCTAAAAAAACTTGCATTATTAAATGGTTTACTTAAAATGTATATAATATATAATGTTAATGACCTAGATTTATAACTTTAACTATGTAGAATATTTAATCTGACCATAAGTAGGTATTTCCCTTTAATTATAAAAAATATAAAATATATAATTTAATAAAATAATATTATTTAATAAAAATGTAAAATATACAATAATTAATAAAATAATATATAATGAAGATCCATATAAGAGAATTATTTTTAATAGATAAGATAATTTTCATATCTAAGATGTGGTGATGTTCATCACATTCATGTTATATATGAAAAATGGTTTAGATTTGTTATAGAAGATTGTTATCAACAAGCTACATCGTCATATCCTCACAAATATGGTTATTTTAATGAAAACATAATAAGCAAAATCCAAGCTACCCATTATAACGTTATGAAAATAATTATTTTGATGGAACAATGATAATGTCAAACATTTATAATTTCAAAATAATAATTTTTGCTATTACATTAAAGTTCATTAAAACATTAAAGACAAACACATTGAAATTCCCAAAAGAGAATGAGTACTTTAGAGATCACTCAAAGTTTAGGAATCATCACTTTTGTTCATTCTCCTTTCCACTGCACCTATTCAAAAATATATTAAATTTATATGAAAACATACATTTAAAAAATTAGATACACGTAAATTCAAATTATTTAAAAATTGTTACTTTATTCACACATAAGACATTTATTCTCAACAAATATATTCCAATAATAAACACTTAACCTAACCTATTTTATGACCTTTCATGATTCTTGCCTAAAGATCAAATAAAGATGCTGTGATTCTTGCCTAAAGATCAAACAAAGATGCTAAAGCAAGTGATTGTTAAAATCTACAAACCATGTAATTACAAATCATCTATTCAAAAAAGTTTTTATTATCAATAAACAAATTGTTCTACTCCACAATGCTTTAAAGGTATTTGTTCAGAAAATGTTTTATTGATGTTTATTTTCAATTGCTACCTTAACTATATGTACAAGTTACCATATAGAAAGGATGAAATTATCCTTGTAACAATATATTTTTCCATCGGCCATGGACAATCAAATTAATACCTCAACACTAATTTAAAAGATGTTATATCTTAATTGAAAAAATTTACAAAGTACTATTTAGGACATCCTTTATTTCAATCTTTTTGCCACATTGTTATTTAAATACACCTCCTTCAAGCCTAGTGGTGATCAAAATTAGGTAGTTGAGCAATACATCAAGTATAAAATAAGTACAAGTACAAGGAGATGATGAAATCGGGAAAAAATGTAGTATTGGAAAAATAATATTTTGAAATATTTATAAATATGTGTGTATCAATTGAGTTGACTAATTTTTTTAATATAAATACTTTATATGTCATTCTAAAAAAATTGAAGATTGTCACTGTGGTTTAGAGAAGACCATAAAAACTTTAATTATCTAAATTTCCAGACAATAAATGTTACTACTCACATGGACAAAAAACAATCAAGTTCTAGATGAAAACCATGATTGTAGGCGAGTTTTCACTGTCCAAATTTTACCACTAGAAAACAAAATACCATCATAAGTTTGGAAATACATAACAACACTTACCCATACAAAACCATTGTAATACAAAGATATGCATATTAATACCAAAGCCCCATAAGAAAACCACATACAAGCTTCCAAATCCATGTCAACACAAAGGAGAGCATCAATAAGTAAAGAGCCAAAATCATAGACGTTTGTAGATCCATTGCCATTGTATACTAGAAGAACAAGAACTATCCTGGTGCACCATTATGCCTAAGAAAAAAAATTTGTAACGCCCCACCGACCTCCCAAAACCATAGAGCCAAGTAGTAGTCCATCATGCATGAGAGGATGACACCAAAGCAAAACTCCAACAACCACCTAGGACCATAGATCCGAGTACCAGTCCACCTCGTCGAAGAGAAAAGACACCAAAACAAACATCCTAAAGAGTCGCCTAGAACATGCTGATGTTACAAGCATCAAAACCAACTCTTCAAAGTGTCTTCGATAAGCTAGAGAACCAAGTGACATTGTCAAAAAGAGTTGAAACCACTGTATTAGAGAACCAAGTGATAATTTCAAAAAGACATGAAACCATTATATTAATCATGGTCTAAAGATTCAAATTAAAGCAGGAATCTGAACACTGTCATCAACTGGAGGGTCAATAGGATCTCCTGAAGAAGAATCACAAACAAAGAATCCCTCCACCTTTACCAAATGGGAATCAACATTATCTAGAGAAAATCTCATATTACAAAGCATTTGTTTAATATCTTCCAAGAAAGAAAACAAATTGTAATTTTCAACTCATTTATCTTTGTAAATGAGATGCAACAGAGTCATCATCTATTGAGTGAGGACCAAAGAACTTAGGAACTGCAACCTCCTTCTCTAGAATCTACCAAGAGCTTGTAACTATTTAACATCATCACTCACTAACTCAGAGTAAAAAAAATAAGGATGGTTCCCTGCTTCCTTGTTCTCTAGGACTAATATCTCCCTCCTCACTTCCATGGGGACAACATCAAAAGAAGAGGCCACAATATCATAAGCAAAAGGGAGAACCCTTTTGTGCCCTTGCCACCTCCCCTTCGACTTCTCATCCTTTGTCTCGAAGACATGAAAACTACAACAAACAGACACATAGGACAATGACTAAATCGACTAATGAATTTGGACAAAGAATGAAACGAGAACCCTTGCAGACCAGACATGAATACAAGAAGGTCGTCACCCAAAGACCAAACAAGAGGACCAAAATCCAAGAGATTATCCATCTAAACACAATTTAGACTCATAACCCAATAAGAAAACCATGCGACCTTCTTACCACTCAAAATGAATTGGAAACAACTGTAATATAATTTGGACACCAAAATTGACCAAATTTCCAGAAAACCACACATTATGAACTGCAAACAATAGACCCACTATCAATTGACTCAAGAGCTTACCAATAAAATTAACACTAAAATATTCATACTCTAATAGAAAAATGCCCAAAAACACAAAAAAAGAGCTCAAATTACCCAATTAACTTGACCTAGTGCGCATATAATTCTAGAAACCCACATAAAACAATACAAACATGGAATTTCCCAAAAATCCTTGAAATTAACCAGAAGCTTAGACCAAACCACTATAAAATAGAGAAAGAAAACCATTGTTTCTAGCATGAGTTTGTATGAATCAAAAGACAGCTCACCAAACTCCAATGGCACTCATTATATACCAGAAAGGGTAACAAGGAATTGAGCAGTGACCACCATCATCAAGGACGTGAAAATTCATTAGTAAATTGCTTAAGAACACATTAATCCACACCATTTACCACAAGGAACATCAACAAGAGAACCCACTGAACATAAAATTCATGAACCCTACTCTCAAACGCTAGAATACACACACTGCACCAAAGAAACCATCCCCATACTTTAATTATGTGACCATCAATGGAGGATGAGGAAGTATCCTCGCCTCCTTGCTTGAACAAACTAAAATGATGTCCTCCCATCTTTATAACCCTGCAAATTATTACACCTTGTGGCACACAAGCTGAGGTATCGACATTAACTACCCTTTCCCACTCGCCCCTAGGTATGAACAAAGTGTTCATTTGGTGATCCCTCTAATGCATCCAATGAAACCTTAATATCACCAAAACATGGATTGACTGGTCCATATCTAAAAAACCTTGTAGAGTTGTAAGATCCCCATCCACACTTATAAGAGGCCATTTCTCATCTAGGTCCAAATCCTTATGATGAAAACCCAAATTAGCAAAAAATTATGCTAATATATTACCTATTTTCCTACTACTATGCTAGACAACAACATATTCTAATTTATCAAGAAACCCATTTATATTGTCCACAATCCCCCGGGTATAAAACACTTTTATACCCGGTAAATAATTTCCACCAAATCCCCCATATCCAATTAGAAATGGAGTTGTCTTTAGTGTGATTTTTTGGACTTTCTAGTGCAAATTTAATGTAAAATCTTGATTTGTGTTATTAAACTATTTTTTTGACTGTATATATGGATTCAACGCCCATCAAGCTTGTGATTTCATGTAGGGGTTACTGATCAAGCTTGTGATTTCAATAAATTCTTGCGAGATTTTAAAGAAATTAAACCAGAAAAACTTCCAAAAAATCTCACTAAGAACAACTTGATTAGAAATATTCTATTAACTAAACTCAGATTACTTCAATAACTCCGCCATCGATAATCTAAACCCACAATCTAATTAAGGATGACCCAGAGCACATTAAATGCTATAAAAAATGCCAAACAGTCAACTCAGAGAATATATCACAACCTTCCTTGTAAGTCGCATTAATTGCTTGAATTTTTCAATTTTCGCACTGACAAGCAAAGTGAAGACTTCAACTCGACGTCAGGATCTCTTTTTCCTTATATACATGTCCAACTACGAAGACATTGTTATAATTTCTGCAAGTTTCATTATAGCAACATTCCCCCACAGCCGCAACTCTAGCAGAAAGCTCTTCGATTAGAGACCCATAATATAGTCAAGTTTCATCACCATGAATCCCCAGTCGCCCGATGATTGCGATTTCTATGAAGTTGCAGCAGAATTTATAATTGACGAAGGCGAGCATGATATCGCAGAAGCGCCCCAAATTAGTTCTGGAGGAGACGTTACAGAGCACTCAGACTCCCAAAGATTGCTTCACTGTCCACAACAAGAAGATGATCTGCAAGTTTCTAAAGGCCCTTCATCAGATATCCACTGTCCAAAACAAGAAGAAGATATGCAAGTTTCTAAAGGCCCTTCATCAGATATTCACTGTCCAAAACAAGAAGAAGATATGCAAGTTTCTAAAGGCCCTTCATCAGATATTCACTGTCCAAAACAAGAAGATGACCTGCAAGTTTCTAAAGGCCCTTCATCAGATATTCACTGTCCAAAACAAGAAGAAGATATGCAAGTTTCTAAAGGCCCTTCATCAGATATTCACTGTCCAAAACAAGAAGAAGATCTGCAAGTTTCTAAAGGCCCTTCATCAGATATTCACTGTCCAAAACAAGAAGAAGGTATGCAAGTTTCTAAAGGCCCTTCATCAGATATTCACTGTCCAAAACAAGAAGAAGATCTGCAAGTTTCTAAAGGCCCTTCATCAGATATTCACTGTCCAAAACAAGAAGATGATCTGCAAGTTTCTAAAGGCCCTTCATCAGATATTCACTGTCCAAAACAAGAAGAATATCTGCAAGTTTCTAAAGGCCCTTCATCAGATATTCTTACTTCACAACAACAAGAAGATGAGCATGGTGATCAGAAAAGCTTTGTAAAAGACAGGAAGGAGACCTCAACTCCATCCCAGAATCCACAAGATCAGCAGCAACAGCAGCCGCCTCCTGTGGAGCGCCTGTGTTCAGATCATCCACCCCTAGAAGAAAATTTGGGGAAAATAATGGCAGAAGACCTACTGGAGCATCAAATAGTGAATCATGAAGGTAAACCCTCGGAAGAGGCTGGTCCTGCATCTGATTTTCATTCCTCTAACGACATTGAATCAACTGAAGCAGTGCGGCCACTCAATCCAGAAGCCGAGGAGAAAAATTCAGCAGAAAAAGTAATTCCCGGTGAAAACGATGATAAGCGCGCCATCGGCAGCAGTCACAATCGTAATCCAAAGCGATTCTTCTGTGCGACTAAGACATTGCTCTGTGTTGTCGTATCGACATTTGCACTGATAATAGTTGCGAAATTACTGCCCCGTCGATCTGAGATGCATGGTTCTAACATGCAGAAGAAGAGAAGAGCAGCCATGAGGAAGTGATTAGTCCCTGCCTACAGGTACCAGTAACTCATTCATTAGTCCTGGGTATTAATTAATGGCCCGGAGAAGCTAGCAATTATTTTCTTTTTCTCCAGAGAGCTTTGTGATTACTGCTTACTGATGAGTATTTATCACTATTTGTTAGTAAGAGTTTACAAAAATATATGCATGTAAAGACATTGACATGAATAAATATCTTTGGGATAGTTGAGCCAATAATACAGTTAAAAATTTATATTTAAAATTTAATCATTTAACAAACAAATTAAGTGTATTTTTAATTGTAATGGTAAAAAATAAAAAGTTGAATATGAGTGTGCATGTTTTTTCTAAGTAAATATTTTTGTATTTTTTAAAAACAAAAGTTTACATGTTAATTTTTGTCAAATCACATATAGAATTTCAGTGGTTTCAATTATATGGTACTAACAAGAGTTCCATAGACCAAAATGCCTACATTATTTTTTGGGCTTATTGGGCCATTTGTAAACTAAAAATTATATAATTGAAAATAAATAGTTTAAAGTAAAGAAACTAAATGATATTTAGACTAAATTATTTGAATCACTCGCTTCAACTAGAATGAGCCCTTGTTGTTGCTTGGGGAGCAACCTGGATAAGGAGGAGTGTCCATGTGCTTTTTGATAAGATCCATACTTCGATCCATTGCTACCATGTGCCGCTACATATGATTTAGAGACAAAATAATGTCCTCCTTACTCATTTCTATCTACCAAAACTCTACCAAAGAGGAACTTTAGGTGCTAATAAACATCCACTGTATACATGTATTGTGTATAACATTCTCTAGTATGCACTTCATTTGGAACCCAACCTGCCATTTTTGTTAGCACTTCAGTATCCGTGACAATGTTGTTGTTATTCCACAATACTTTAGTCTAGGTTAGAATCTTACAATCACTAACACTACCAATCTATGTATCAAAGCAACTACTTTGCACAATGTAACAATAAATAGTAGTAAATCAACACGTGCACAAATATAGATAAATTTTTACAATTTCAGTAAAAACCCAACTTCATTATATTAATCAACTGATAATACAACTGTCTAGGGCTCCCATACCAAGGATAATGGCCCTCATACATCTACTAATACAAGACTACAATTGGGACTTGGTGTCAACAACTATGACAACCAAATTGCGTGACTAAGATACACTGTCTATTTGGCTGATGTAGCAGGCTCTCTCAACTCCTCTCAGTCATACCCTAAATACACTTTCTAGGTCCTTCGACACCCTATCTATAGCAACTCTAATATGCCTCTATCATTGAACCAACTCCATTATGTCACTGAATTCAGATCCAACTTGTTAAAATTGAAAACTAGGGCCAAATTCCACTTTGGATAGCTCATTTAATGGAGATGATGATTGCATTGATTCACTCTTTTCAAGAGGACCAAAATTGACCTAAAGATCATCAAATTTGGATAAGCATAAATGTGTTTTTTAATTTATATCCACACATGTGCAAATTGTCAAGGTCGACCACATCATCATGTAGGCTCATGAAGCCCAAGAGACATGTCACTTCACCCTCAATACTTGTATAAATATAAAAGACCTCAAACCTCATTTGGCATCATCTCATCACACATAATCGTCTCTCTCCTTCTCTGATTGGTCCATACAACTTATTGGGCATTTATTTTCTCTCACATGTGTGGCAAGAAGGAAGAATTTTAGGAAAAATTACAGCGCTGAATTTCAAACTTTTGTTGCAGGTTTGACTAGCATTGACTAGGCACTTTGACCAAAAATTTGACTGCGATTTTTGGGTCAAATTTTTCATTTTGGAGAGATTCTTTCGCTAGCACAAAAATCGAGGTATTTTGGGCACATTGACCAAGGCTAACCACAGAGTTGACTGCAGACTTGAAGTGCAGAATTTGACCAAGTTTGACCGTTGATTTGAAGATTGTTTTGGGCTGACTTTGACCACTTCAGAAGGTCGAGTTTACTTCCTTTGACCGAGCTACAAAGAGGATTGTTTGTCGTTGATTTGACTATCATTGAATTTCTAGTTAGGGTTGTTAACTACTACATAAAATTGTAGATTTGACATGGTTGTTTTGATTGTGATTTGACAAGTCTATTTTGACTTTTGTACTCTCTCTCTCTGAGCTGAAAAATTGATATAATAATAAGAAAAATTGATTAAGAGTTTTCCCCATCTGAGGGTTTTTCCCTACCATCCACCAAATTTGGTGTTCTCTTGTCTTGGCTTGTCTTCTGCATTTTATTATTCATATTATATCTACAATTACTGTTAATGTGATTGCTATTGGAAAACTAATTTGGAAATTGCCATTGGTCTGCTTAAAGGACAATAAAATAATTGTGCTAAGCATAGAACATGCCATTTTTAACTAAAATTAACCTCCCTAGATGATCATTAGTCCTTCAACACATCGTCACGTCGAGACTCATGTCAAGTTGTTCACAACTCCATTTGTGAATAACTGTCAACTTCCCATTTTTGCTCCTCATCTCCTTTGGGACTTCTTTCCCACTAGTTTCTCCTTAGTCCTTCAAGGACACAACTCTTAGGGACATACTTCCCATTAGTGTCTTCTTGTGTTGCCCGATGAATACACACTTAGGGCATGGAGGATTGGCACCTATCACTGCAAAATGTCCTTCTCCCACAACGAACTTGGGTTGATGTGATATGCTCCCTTGACCTCCTTTCTTTGTCCTTCAAGAATCATTCCTAAGCTCACCAAATTCTGCCTCTCCTTGTAGACCATTTGTCCTTCAACCTGTTGGGTTGTGTTATATTCTTTCCACGACTAGCTCACATAGTTAACCAAGCGGTTAGAAGGGGGGCGGAGCCCCCCCTTCGTTGCACCGATTGCGTAGAGGGCAGGGTCACAGTGGGGGTTTGAGGGGTGTAGGTAACCCCACCGTTGCCCCGGGAAATTTTGATTTTGGACCCTATATTAGGTTGGGTGGACCTACCTATGGTTTTGTGCATGATTTTCACACATGGTTTTAGACACGATAGTTTTCGGTCCATGGTTTTGGATGCGATGGTTTTCTGTCCATGGTATTGGATGCTTCGGCATGTATAAATATGTATTGTAACATTGAAAGGAACATAATGAAAAATCAAGTTGGTAGTCCTCGTTTTGGGATCTAGTGGAAAATCTCTGTGTATATGTATTTTATGTGTTATGCTCTCACATTTTTTATTTTCTGTGTTTTAGAATTCGTATGCAAGTAATTTATGTATGGGGTTAAAACCTATATTTTGTATCAGAGCTGTCTTGGATTCAAGGGGACGCCTTTGTTGCTGAGGAGTTTCCCTCAAGCCTAGGGTAGACCCTATTTAGTGGGAGATCTGCGGGATCGGTTATGGCGGTGAAAGAAGATGACAAGTAGTGGAAATATAAAGATCGAGAAATTTAATGGTCAGAGTTTTGAGTTATGGAAACTCAAGATGGAGGATCTGTTGGTGGATAAATATCAATGGGTCGCGGTAGATCCAAGTACTAAGCCAATGGGAGTGTCCGATGAAGAATGGAAGAAATTGGATCGAAAGGCTAAGAGCACAATACAATTGTGTGTCCCAGATTCAGTATTTCTGAATGTATCAGGGGAAGCTATGACAAAGGTTTTGTGGGACAAGTTAGGGACTTTGTACCAATCTAAGTCTCCGGTGAATAAATTGTTCTTACAGAAAAAGTTGTTTAACCCGAGGATGAAAGATGGAGATTCAGTGACAAAACATCTAAGCACATTTAATACTGTGGTAAGTCAGTTATTATCTGTTGATATTAAAATTCCAGATGAAGATAAGTACATCAATTTGTTGTGTTCTCTACCAGATTCGTGGGATAGTCTGGTTATTGCAATAGGTAGCAATGCAGCTGCCTTGCAGTTTGATGAAATAGTCTCATCCTTACTGACGGAGGA
>APFE031409638.1:0-10912 GCA_000404065.3 Pinus taeda | reverse complement strand
ACATAACCCTTCGGATTAAGGGGGGGAATGTTGGACACCTAATCCTAAATGGGTTAGTGTGGAAGCCGAATGGACAAGCAGTCCAAGGGACCTTGGGATGTGAATCCCACCGGTCACCAAATGTACTATAAATGTATATCAAATTGTTAAGAAAATAGCAATGCATGATTTATCTTTCCTATTGTTTTCGCTGTCCATGTCTGTTTAACAAGATCAATTGAAGACATGCTGCTTCAACTGATTCTCCAAGGTGACAACTTCACCTATCGTTGTGCTACATTTTGTCATCATGTTGCGCCTCATCGCGCTACACCATGCTGCACCCATCATCACTATGCTGCATCTCATCACGCTTCGTTAATCATGATTGTACCCATCATTGTACTGCACCATGTTGCCATCCTGACCTATGTGTTGGCTGCACCTTGCTTGCTTGTTGTTGCATGCTAGCTGTAACATTGCATGCTTGGTGTATTTGCTGCTAAGTACCATACAATTGTCCCATTGTTAGTTAGCTATCCCTTGCACGCTGCCTTCCTTCGGAGATAGATGCTCCAGCTGTTCCGACAGTTCCCGCAGTTCCGACAGTTTCGACTTTTCTGGCAGTTCCGTTTTTAGGTAGTTCCAGCTTTTCCGGCAGTTTCGACTTTTCCGGCAGTTTTGGCTTTCTGGCAGTTCCGACTTTTCCGGCAGTTTTGACTTTTGATAGTTCTGGCTTTTCCGATAGTTCCGGCTTTTCCTACAGTTTCGGCTTTTTCCTGCAGTTCTAGCTTTTCTGGCAGTTCTGTCTTTTTTGGCTTTTTCGGCTTTTCCGACAGTTTCGGCTTTTCCGGCAATTTCGGCTTTTCTGGCAGTTTTTGCTTTTCTGGATTTTTCGGCAGTTTCGGCTTTTCCGACAGTTCCAACTTTTTCGACTTTTCCGGCGTTTCCATCTTTTCCGTCTTTTTTGAGCAACGTAGAGCTTATTCTCCCACGACTGCATTTAGATCTAGGGCATGTTATCTAGGACAACGTATACCCTAGGGCACTCCCTCTAGCTCTCATCTTCATCAAACCCAAAACAAGATGAAGTGAGATCACAAGAGTAAGTGTGTGTGTGACAAATGACTTCAAGTCCTCTTCTATTTATATACTAAGACATAGAGGTTGAATAGACATGACTGTTGGGCTTCTGAGCCTACATAAGTTGCTGACCGACTTGACAATTTTTCAATAATCAAAATAAATTCATATCTTCATAAATACTTATCGGAATTAGATAATCTTTAGATTAATCCTACACCTCTTGATGAGAGAGATCCAAGAAGAATATGAAATGCCATAAATAAGATGACCCACATGGCGTTTGGCCCTAGTTGCCAATTTTAACAATTGTGTTGGCCTATTTGGCTTCGGTGATGCTATTCGGTAAAGGACCCTCTTCATGCCACATAAGCGACAAGTCATGACTCATCCGAATTTCCAATTTACTAATTTATAATTCTAGATTTTTTAAAATTCAATTATGTTTTATTTGAAAGTTTAATTATGTTTTATGTTTTAAGTTTTTTTTTTTTTGTTGTTGTAGATATTTGGTGGCAAAGGTATGGTGCAAAGGCACCAAATTTGCAGAAATTGGCCATAAGAATCCTGAGTCAAACTTGTGGCTCTTCAGGGTGTGAGTGCAATTGGAGTGTATTTGAGAAAATGCACTCAAAGAAGTGCAACATGTATAACTTTGAACTTCAACCTTCAACTGAGCAATTACATTTATTGTAATTTTAATTTTTGACCATCATGTGTCAAGATTCAGTTTTTTTTTGACTCTTATAGATTGGAGTTCTGATGCCTCAATGATTTAGTGTATGTGCATTACAATTTCTGACTTCGAGTGAAACAAATAGAGAGACCAATGGATCTAGATGCCATTTCCTTGGACATTATTGATGTATTGTCTAAGTGGAGGGTGGAGTCTGAGGTGCCCATCATGGAAGAGTCACCTACATGGTTAGAGGAGGAACCATTAGTACAAGGGCAACAAGAGGAGGACTTGGGGGAAGACCGGGAGGAGGAGGAGACTGTGGGAGCATCAACATCAACACCATTTGCTACAAGATATAGGAGAGCACAACTCCATATCAAGCATTCATTATTTGACATTAGGTGCAGGGTCAGGGCCTTCCACTGCTAGGGGCAGGCCTAGCAAACAACCCATCTTGTTTTCCCGTAAAAGGGGGAGAGGGCATTGATCTCAAATAGCTAGCTGCTAGTTTTATTTGTTTTGCTACATATAACTCGTGATGATGAGATACTTTTATATATGTGATGTCATTTTGTATTGGTTCTCCACATTTGAGTCCTTGATTGGACAATTATCAGGGATCAACAGGATTTGGTATTGCCTTTGATGTATCATTTTTATTTTACATCCACTACATATATGTTAGTGCTTTCTTCATATTTATCTACCAATGTGTTTGCTTCATGTTGTTATTGCTTTATATGTTTAAAAGTCTGAAAAAATGAGTATATTATGCATTTGATATGTTTGCCGATATTTTCTGATATTTTGCCTATATTTTCACCAATATTGTCAAAAGGATGTTTTTAGGACCCTTGTCGATATTTTTTCAATACCAGTACTATGAACACTGCCGGAGACAAGGTATGCTTCTGGTGTAATAGGGAGTCGAGTTTCTTGGAATCATACTGCTGGAGCTGCTAAGCAGACACCCACCTCCAATCCTCCACTGCCAGCCCTACACCTCCATGTTCAATTTGGACAAGAGTCCTCGGAAGAAGTCAGCCCAACAATTTCTTTGGTAATGAGCTTGTCAGAAGAGAAGCCTTTGGAGTCGCTAACACTTGTGCCCGTCAGGATCTGGGCTTGAATTCCCAAAGATCCCTCCAACCTATTCAATCTGTGAGCTTTGAATTGTGGAAGTTCAGCAATACACTGACTCTGAAGCTTCCAGCTCCAAATTGGGTGCTAAGCCAAATCCTATCCTGATTTGCAACAATTTTCCAGGCCTCTGAAAATACTTTTGTAGATGGAGGACCCGGAAATAATCCAATGTCACATAATCCAAAAGTGCCATGGATCTTGAGCATGTGCTGCACTGAATTATACTTGTTGTAGGAAACACTACCAAAGGGGAAGAAGCCTAAGGCATCACACAACCCACTTGGCAGCAGGAATGCTTCCCCTGGAAGCACCATAAATAAGGTGACTCCAGACCTGCTTCCTTCTTTGGCATAGTACAACACACATTTAGTTCAGTGGAGCACATACACCAGGGAATCATCGACCAAGCTCACTCTCCACATGAAAGAACGAAGAACCTGTTCCATTCATTTGAATTTGGTCCTGCTAGGGAGCCAAAAAGAAACATAATATATGTGTGAGGCCTGTAGGATTCTTGAAACACAAAAGTAGTGATGAATGAAAATATAGTTATAAAAATGCAGAGGGAGATGGAATTAACGAGGGCCAACCCAGTCTGGGAATGCACAAAATGAGTTTAGAGCTGTTACTGGACTTTCAACATGTTGTATTATTTCAGGCTAGCAGTTGAATTAAATAATGTTATAGAGAATCATGGTGACCTCTTACGTTGCAACGTTTCGGAAAAATATACACTAGTTTAAAGCTACCAAAGTTGGACACTTAGTTCAGTTGTTGGAAAAAACACTACTGTACAGTGTACATGGTTTGGACAATAAAAAATTCAATTCTATATTGTTTCAACCAAGAATACCAACAATAGACTGCCAAATGAAAAAATTGAGAAAATGGGTTGAATTTTCTATCCAAGTGGTGTTTCAAAAACTCCCTGTTTAAGGAAGTGAGTTCATGTCAAATTTGAATCAAATAGATAGAAAGCAAGACATGCAACATTTCATGGTCACTTCCATTGTCTTTCAATATACTATTTTTACGTGATTGCTTGTTTCTCAGTGCTATCCCAAGGGAAGTATTATTGGAAATTCAAAAGAACAAGTTCTGCCTCTAGGGCTTATTGGACCAATATTTTTGGTAGCAATGCTTTCCAAGAGACTAGTTTTGAAGTGCAAGTTGAATTTTATCTGACTAGCATCTATCTGGAGGTCATATATGAAATGTTGCAAGCTTTTGTATTTTCCAGTTGCATTACTTGATATAGAATACAAGGCATGGGTGATGCCTGGAAGGTATGCTTGAATTCTATACTTGTCGACTTTATATTGAAATATTGTTGCCTTTGTGTTGCAGGAATACTTCTATGGTCTTACCAATGAACTGTCACCTCATGCCAATGTTGTAAATTTCAGTGACCTTCTTATATATAGATTTGGTGGCCCTCAAGCACCTCGTTCCGCTCTGCCGATAGGTGCAGAGCCTTCAGCAGATCCCACCCGTGTAGCTCTTGTCGCAGTTACTAGTGATCTAGTGCATGCTGTTCTTGCTGTTTCTTATGCCAAGGAGCCTGATCTGCTACTCTCCAGGTATGAGCTGTATCATATTATTTTCGTTTCCCTTGATCGCATTGCTTCTAGGATGGCTTAGTTTACTATATAGGCCTTTCCTGGTTCGTGCAGCTGTAGCTAATAAGCATATCCTTGTTGCAATGAATATGCAGTAATGTAGCTGGATTTATCTATATCACCGACATTGACATGGAAAGGTGAGCTAAGAACATATATTGATTACCAATCAGTGTTGACTGAAAGGATTATATTTGAGGATATTCAATTCTATGCTCAGACTTAATGTCTTTAGTTACATATTTCATTCCATCCCTTCCATTAGCGCCATAATCTTATACTGATCAGTAAATTCAAAATGATTTATGCTGTTGCAGGAAGAAGATTTCATATATAGCTCCATGCCCAGGGGAGCTTCCTAGTAGGTTACTTTTGGCAGGGTCGTTAACATGGGTGGACTAGTAGGTTACTAATCTGTTGGATCCTAGGTTGTTTCAAGATGGAGAAAGTAGTGAACTGCTAAGTGCAAGCCAAAATCAATTGCATTTCTTTTCATGGGACCAACTTTTGGTTGCATGTTGATTCATATATTTTAATGATCGTCTCATTTGCAAAATTGCACAGCAGGGGTAAAAATAATGCCTTGCTATATCTGGCAGATCATTTGGTCTTTTCCTGTTCTTTGTTGGTTTCACTATTTTCTCCATCATTCATTCACTGATTATGTATGAGGATTCTTAAGCATTTAAAAATCTAAAATGTTAACCCATTTTGAAAAAGGGCCGATGGAACAATATTTGTAATTGGGAATTAGAAAATGTGTGGTTTGATGGGTAAGTGGGTGATGGCTGGGGAGTTAGATATACGTGGTTCCCCAACGGGTGGTTTCTGCTAGTCTGTTGCGTATATATTAATACGGACTCACCTTAATTGTTGTCCTTATCATTACTTGATTTGATTGAGGTAGTGATTTGACCCTTCGTACATATTGGAATTTGGTGCATCAAGAATATATTCTGTTCTGTATCTGTATCCCGTGCATTTTTGTTTTCTCTGGTTGTTGCAGACTAACATTGATGCAGTGTTGTGCAAGCACTGCTGCTTGCACTATATTGTCTTGGATTAATAACATGGGGGGTGGTGAAGTTGTGAATGACGTGGAGTTGTGAAGCTGCAAAGTGGGACGTTGAAGAAATTGTGAAAACTGAAAGTGTAGCACCTTTGCTGATCTGGAACTAGCATGGATCTCCCCATCCGTGATTGGTGATGATAGACACGGGGAAGGACTCGGGGGCTATTGTGTTAATGGACAGTGTGAACTTTGAAGTTATGAAGCCGAAAAATGCGGAGTTGAAGAGATTGTGAAAAGTAACCATGTTGCACCACCTTGGATCTTGAATTGACACGGTTCTCCGAATCCATCGTTGTTGTCAAGTCACGATATGGTAAAGTGTGAATCTTAGATTTCTCTTTCTTGATAATTACTCGTGAATTATATTGGCTTCTTTTATATCTTTATTATATTATCTTTCATTAAGAAATTACCAAATTATATGTGTATGAAGATCACAAGAACAAGAGACACAAGATGTAGGCACTCTGCTAGGGAAAAACCCCTATCTAGGGGAAAACCTAGTCAAACTTCTTCCTTCAGTGGTTAAGATGAGATAATCCAAGACTCTTCGACCTAGACATAGACCTCCTCTAACCACCAACTCAACCTCTCCTAGCAACTTCGACCTTGCAGCAGCACACTTCGACCCAACAAATCCAAAATTTCAACCTTCTAGTAGCAGAAACTTCGACCCAACACTTTCAGATCTTTGACCCTTCCAACAATAAGAATTCAATCCAACAACTAGCTCAATAACTTCACATAAGAGACAGAAAGAGATATCCCAAGACCTTCGACTTATATTTCATCCTTCTTCACCTTGAACTTCATACTTTTATGCACTTCCTTGAGATAGATCAAACTAGTTGAGTTGATGCCTCCAAATGAAATCAAATGGCTTGTATATATAGGCTTTAGGTGAGGTCAAATTGCCTAGATTGAGGCTGACTTGTCGTGGAGGAGACAAATACCTTATTTGAATCAATCAATAAACCTTTTTACATGATTCAAAAGACTAAGAAGGTTATTTTTAAATGGAAAATGAATCTAATGACTCAGAATAAAGCCTAGATGTCCTCAATGGGGACTTTGACCTAAAACATGATGGCCGAAGCATGAAACCCATGCTTTAATAAGTCATAATAATAATAATAATAAAAATATCTTTTTCATTCTCTGACTCAAATATAAATATGAAGACCGAACCTAATCACATTCTTCAACACTCCCTCTTAACTAGGGAGGTATTCATAAATTACACATGTATATACAAGTTCAAGCAAAATCTCAAAACACAAGAACTACGAAGAACTTGGGCACACAAGATGCCACAAACTAGATTCTTGACCAGGGCAAGCTATCTGGTGTGGGACTAAGATGGATTAAAGCTTTCAGCGAGTTTATGTACCATCAGGTTTACTTGCTAACCATCAACCGAGGAATCTAGGTGCATATCCAAGTTTAGAGCTCCATGACCAATGCCACCCTCCCACTTCGGGATCTAGACATCAATACATATGCCGACCATATGTCCTCCCAGGCATTTTGTATCACACAAAATGCCTCCTCAAGTCTCTTCCACACATATTCCATTAACAAAATCAAATTATAATATCAACCAAACCAAGCATGCTTCTCAAATACTCAAAACTTCTTATTAGGAAGAGAATTTGTAAACACATCAACTACCTTTTCATCTGTGAGAACATAATGTAGCTTCACGAACCCATCTTTTACCAAAATTCTAATATAGTGGTACCTATTTTTGATATGCTTCGTCCTTGCATGGAACACAAGATCTTTAGACATCATAATGCTGTTTTTATTGTCACAATTTATCACTATAAGACTTAGAGGTTTTTCAAACAAATGTGACAAAATCTTCCTTAACCAAACAAACTCTTCATTTCAGATGCAACCACATTCAACTTCAGCACTACTTATAGCAACAAGATACCATTTTCTACTCATCCATGAAATCATCGCAGACCCCAAACTAAAACATCCACCAGTAGTGCTTCTTCCATCAGTCTCACTGCCACCCCAATTAGAATCTATAAAACCTATCAGCTTGACTACATTGCTTTCATACTATAGGAAGTGATGAATAATACCTAGTAGATATATCAATATGTGCTTCGAAAATATCTAATGATCATGACAAGGCTCCAATTGAAATTGACTAAGAATGTTCGCGACAAAACATATATCCGGTTTACTAGATACATTAAGGAACCCACCAAATTTTGGTAGGAGGTAGGATCTACGAGACTCGAGTCGGAGCTTTTTAACTTATTGAGATTGATGATAATGGGAGTAGTCATGGGCTTGGAATCCATCATACCAAATTTTTGCAACAACTTGATTATATACTTTCCTTTCCCCAAATATATTTCCCCAAGTTTCTGCCATACTTCCAATTCTAGGTAATAATGAATTAGACCCATATCTTTCATCTCAAATTTCGCTGCTAGCATCGTCTTGCATTCTTGTATCTTTTTCTCTACATCTGTAATAAATATATCACCCGCATATAATAGAATAATCACTGGCTCATTATCCACAATTTGATATAGAGATTTAGATCAACAAACTTTTGATGAAGCCAATTCTTAGAAGGTATGCATCCATTCTTGCATACCATGCCCTAGGAGCTTGCTTCAAAACATATAGGGCCTTATTGAGTCTACACCCATGAGTATCTTTGCCATTTATTTCAAATCCTTTAGGTTGTTCAATATATACTTCATCTATGGTCCCATTCAGAAATTTTGTTTTCACATCCATTTGATGGATATTCTATCCCTTTGTTGTAGCCAACGAAACCAAAGATATTATAGTAGTATATCTTGCGGTAGGCGCAAAGGTTTCTTCGTAGTCTATGCGTTTGTTTAGAGAGAAACCCCTAGCAATGAATCTAGATTTGTACTTATCTATGCTTCCATCAACATGTTTTATCTTGTAGATCCATTTGGAAGTGGCAACCGATTTGTCACTAGGTCTAAGAACAATTTCCCAAACCCCATTATTCTATATGGATTGATTATTATTCATGCGTAGCTTTCTTCCATACTTCTTGATGAGCAACTTCCTCAAATGTAGTTGGTTCAGATTCTATTATATTTTTCATGTATGCAGCGTTTTAGAAATATATTTTTGGCCTTTTACTTCCTCTAAAGGTTCCTTTCCTAGCTCCATGTTCTTTTACATCTTCAAGAGTAGCTTTTAACCAATTTGGACTTTTCCTTGTGTCGGGTGTGATAACAGGTTGAATAGGCTCACTTGGTCCTTCTTCTTCTTCTTCTTGATTTCAAGTAGGATTGTCGTGATGCTCTTCTTTTTTGAATAGTGGTATGTCTTCATCATCAGAATAAATAGGAATATCTTTGGATCTTTTGTAGGCATGCTTTTATCAAATATAATGTCCCTGCTTACTTCATTGTGTCTTCCTTCTTTGATGTAGATTCTATATGCATTTGAAGAAATACTGTAACCAAAAACATCCCTTTAATGCTTGTAGAATCTGGCTTCTTTCGTTTGTCCTTTGGAACATGGATATAGGCGGGACATCCAAAGATTTAAAGATGGTCCACACAAGGCTTCCTTCTTGTGAATGCTTTTGGTGTCATATTATTTAGGATTTTATGAGGAATTCTGTTTTGAATATATATGGAAGTCATTGCAACTTCTCCCCATATAAATTTTGGAATGTCTTGATCAAAGATCATTGTTTGAATACATTCTTCAAGTGTTCTATTCTTCCTTTCTTCAACTCCATTTTGTTCGTGATTATATGGAACAATGAGCTCCTTCCTAATTCTTGCTTCTTTGCAATATGCAGTTATTTATTTTGAAGTGTATTCTCCACCATTATTGGATGTTAAGGTATTTATTCTTCTTTCCGTTAATGTCTCTACTTTAGACCTGAATTCCTTGAATTTTTCAAATACTTCATCCTTTGTTTTGAATGGATAGAGCCATGTCTTTCTAGAGTGATCATCAATGAAGGTTACAAGATAGAGTTGACCTCCAAGTGATTTGTTAGACATAGGCCCACATACATCTGAATAGATAAGTTCCAATATTTCTTTAGGCCTTGTTTCACTACTTGTAAATGGTTTTCTTGTAGTCTTTCCCAAGGCACATCCCTTGCATATTTCTACATTTTGTAGCACTGCCACCAAAACCTGATATATTTGTAGAACAATGACCGTAAAGTATGAATCTGTATAACATTTAATTCATTATATGGTTTTATAGGTTATTGAAGCCAATATTGATCCAAATTAAAAACTGGAATAAGCACTGAGATTAGAGCTCAAAGAAAGACCTTTTTGAAGGCATGAAAATTTTATTGATGTATATTTGATGTATGTTTTTAAGGCTTAGTAATAGATTATGATGTTTTATCAATGATAGTGCTTGCAAGTTGTGGAAATAACAATGTTTACAATATTGTGACAACATAACAAAAACTGACTAATGACAGAGGCATATGTAGTGCAGTGATAGTGTGTAGTGTTGGAAATAGTGATACCAAGACTATTGAATACAATGGTTGGACAATGATTAGAGTAGTAGTGCAGTGATCAGAGAGTAGGGTGACCGGTGTGATCTATCTTATTCTTTTATCTTCTATCTTCTATGTAGTAGGGTGGTGAAATGTATAGATTGAAGTCTCCTTTAGGTTGGAGCCTAAGGATACTTTAGGGTGGAAGGGTGGTGCTAGGGAAACATATTGATGCTAGTAGGATATTGGCACATCCTTTCAGTTGGAGATAATAAAACTAGGGGGTTGGAGTCTCTTTTCAGTCCTTGTTAGAGAATCTTGGAAGATTAAGCTTCCTATTAATGTAATTTATAAGACATTAAAAAGAATTCAATGGTTTTTCTCCCAAAAGGGCTTCCGCCTAAAATATCTTTTGTACTGTCTATGATGTTATTTATTATTGAATGGTGGTGTTATTTTTTAATGTTTAATTGATATGATTAATTTTTTTAATAAGTGCCCAATATTGGTTAGTTTTCCTACAGTTGTCTTGTTCATCTAGACGCCAATCATAGGTTGACTTGCCTAAATGTGAAACACGTGTGTTATGATGTGGTTGTTTTCCATAAATGCTTTCACGGTTTGTAGAAGCTTGCATGCCTAGAAACACTTTCTATGGAGCTATGTAACCAATAATGAATACAATTCTTGGCCTTAATGAGCTTTGTGTGCGTTGAATGCTCCTTATAACTCGGGCCAGACGAAAGTCAACAATATGGGGTTATAAATGGTCATCCAAAAGTATGTTAGTCGACTTCAGATCACCATGAATGGTTTGATTCCTCAAGTCATGATGAAGCAAGTTA
>APFE031409629.1:15520-29733 GCA_000404065.3 Pinus taeda | reverse complement strand
GGTTGCCCCCTCGAAGAGGCTGAATTCTAAGGCATTGATCTATCTTTTCTATCTTTTCTTGAGCTGGTTTCATAACTTCCCTCATTTAGCTTTAGGGGTTTGGAGTTGAAACGCTCCCCAAATCAGGAAATGGCTGCAAGTTCTATTAGCTTTGGCCAACTAATTGTTAATTAACAACCTAATTAATCCTTTCTGATACACAAAATGAGGGGATAGGTCTGCCCTAGCCTAGAAACGAGCAACCATGTGCTTGCGACTCTCCAATAAATAAAAAAAGCATTCATTCTTACTTGTCCTACTAGATGTGTTAAGAAATGAAAATGGTATAGATTTACCCAGTTCAAACACCCTTCACATGTGAAATATAACTCGGTAGTGTGGAGTAGTCCATGCCATTTTTCTTCCAGCGAGGATCTCTGCACCCCTACCTTCCTATTTCTATCCTTGAAATCTGCTTTCAGGAAACATGGGACATCAATCCTAGATGGAACGTGAATTATGAAAACCTTTTTCCCATTTGTAGGCAGAGCTCTAACCTCTCCAATTATTTCCTCTGTGACTGGGAACAAAATCTCTCCTACCTGCACACATTGATCGTCAAACCCTTAGGTGAATGCTCGAGCCACAACGTCATGGTAAATGGTGCATCGGTGGAACATTTCCTACCACCAAGCTCGTTGTAATTGTTGCTAAAATTATGGGTAAATATCCAGGAGGTCGGGACCTGTACGTTCATTTCTGTTAAGCTTACCTCCTTTCGCCATTATCCATACAGTTTGGTGATTAAGCATATGAGAGATCACGATAAAATTTTGTATCTTCGTCGATTAATTTGAAACAAACAGATCTACAACACTAAACTAACAAAAATTACAAATGACAATGGTGAAAATACTATGTGGGAAAAGGAATGAGGTTTTCAGGCATAATAATTGCTTGACAGGTGAAATGAAATTTTAACTCTTTGTTAACTACAAAAACCACATCAATACTACTTTGATAATTAAAAACATTCCTTTCAAACATAAATTTCACCTCCAGATTATTTGTAGCATGACCTGGCAATGAATAACTTTCAACGTGATTTCAAAAATCCAAATTCAAATTTTACTTTTGGCGTTGATATTCCCTTTATCAACCAATACCCAATAATGATGAAACTCTCGTTGTTAGCGTATTCCTGTTAATAACTTTATGAACTTAATAAGCATTGATAATCCCATGATCAACATTTCTCCTGTTTATTACAAATTTCTTTGCTGACATTGAAATTGTTAGTGCTTCTTAAAAGAGTGCAAAACTTAAAATAAAATGTGATAATAGTTGGCTCCAATGGGATGTTGTCGGTCATTGATGGCAACAATGACCACACATACGAGAGGCCTACTTATTACATAAAATCTTGCTAAAAGAAGTAATATGACTAACTCTAAATAAAGAAAACCCATCTTTCTAAAATATGTTCTTTTTACAGACTCTAGGATTTTTAAACAAAAACATAATTTCTATGAAAAAAATTATTCCCTAATAAACATTATCAGAACCTTAGGGACTTCTCCTTGGGCTTCAAGTTCTTCATAATGTTCATCCACATTTGTAAATACTTTTAAAAATATGGACATTTACAATGAAACTTGAAACAATTTTTGTTTCGGGAAATGTAATTTTTCATGAAACGTCCATTAACTCGACCTCGTGGCAGCAACACTCCTTCCAGATATTCTAAAATGATTTTTTTCTTACGACGGAAAGTTGCAATTTTGTATGGCCCTTTCGAGATGTTGTCAAACTTCAATGCTTACCTTTATCCTCAATGTGAGCATCCCATTTCAAGACTAGGTCGAGGCACTGAAAATCATATTCTTTTGTCTTTTTATCAAAAGCCTTCTTGATTTGATTTTTAGCTTATTGAGACTTTTCATACACCTTCTCTTTTTCCTCTTGTACCTATATTAGTTGATTTATCCTCCTTTGCAGATGATTCAATTATTCTCTTAGTTCCTGTAAATATCTCATCACAGGGATTCTACTTGAAACCAGGAATGTTGCATCAACATCATATAATAATTGAAAAGGGGTAGTACCTATTGAACTTTTAGTACTGATCATGTCTACCCACAAAAGAAACTTAAGTTTTGTATGCCAAGCTTTCTTGTTATACTCTAACAATTTTTTAATAATTCTGATAAGACTTTTATTTGAGGACTCAGCTAGTCCATTACCTTGAGGGTAATAGGTTGTGAAATGACTAAGTTAAATATGGTACTACTACTCATCTCAAGAATTCATTAGTCTTTTGGATTTAAAACACTGTGCATTATCTGTAATAATTCATTTTGGACTACCAAACCTAGAAATAAAGTTTTCTATAAATTGAATAACAACAAGATTAGTAGCTTGCCTACTTGGAAGTACCTCAATCTATTTGGTAAAGTAATTTGTTCCTATTAAGATCCATTTGTGTTGTGCTAAGGATGGTGGATGAATTTTGCCAATGAAGTAAATGCCCCATTTCTGAAATGGTGCTTCTACAGAAATGGGTTTCAAAGGTAGAGACATTAATTTGGCTTTGCCTTCAAACAATTGACATTTATGGTAAGCTGCAACTTCCTTTTTAACATCATAAAAAATGTAGGCTAGTAGAATCTTTCTCTCAAAATATTATCAACAATAGTCTTTGAGTAATGATATCCTTCACAAGATCCTTCATGAAATTATTCGATCAATTCTTTGGCTTCATCTTCTAATAGACAATTCAATAAGACGCTTTGCGAGTCTTTCCAAAATAGATAAACATCCATAAGACAATATTTGATAGATTCAAGTCTTAAAAATCGAGCCCGAGCTTTATTTGTCCCCAGTGATGCTTATAGATTCTCCAATATGTAAATGACATCAATATACCATGCACAATTTCTGAAACGATCATCCACTTTAACCACTGACTCATCCTCTGGCAAATCTAATAATTCCATAATTCAATTCACATCAAAAGTATCAATATTTGTTTTAGTCATTAGCGTAGCTAAACCCTGTCCTTTGATTAATCTAGTAGGCTTAATTTGCAAATGAAATTATAACATCTTAGTAATCCACTTCCCCCTCCTGCCATCACTATCAGGCTAGATCAAAATAATTTTAATTGCAGTGTTAGGTACATAGGCAATCAAGTGAGAATGCATTTTAAAGACCCTGAAATCTTTGAGTGATTTAATCAATGCATATGCCTATTTTTCCATTATGTTGTATTTTAGTTCAACGTTCCTTAATGTCATCCTAAAAAATGAAATGGGTTGTTCTTGATCTTCCCCATTCTTCTAAAGTAAAACACTAGAGATAGTGTGCTCGGAAGCAAATGAAAATTACAAAATCTTTAAAGAAATATGGACTATTGAGTAAAGGAACTTGGCCTAAAGACTTTTTGATATCACTAAAGGATGGCTTAGCTTGTTGAGTCCATTTAATCTCATTTCCTTTATTAATCATGTTTGATATTACCTTCAAAATCTCTGCAAAATTTGGGATAAATCGTCGCAAAAAATTTATCTTACCTAGAAAAAACAACACTTCTTTCTATTTTTTGGTTGTACAATCTTTTGTATTGTTTCCACTCCGCTGAGATCTATATGAATGCCCTCCTTTTATACTATGTGACCCAAAAACTTCCCCTCCTTCATAGCAAAATGGGTTTTTTTTGGATTTAAAGAAACTCTGAACTTCCTACACTTAGTGAAGGCTGTCCTCAAATGTTTTAAATGAGTAGATTCCAATTTTGAAAAGACAATTATATCATCTAAATAAATTAAAACATTCTTATATCATTCATCAAGGAAAGTGATATCCATTGTTCTCTAGAAGGTGGCTCTGGCATTCATGAGTCTAAATGGAATTTTTGAATACATAAATGTGCCCCATAGCGTGGTGAAAGCAATCTTGTCCTGATCTTTTGGATCAACCAATATCTAATTACATCCAGAAAACCCATCCAATGTGGGAGTCATTTCTGAGCTAACATGAATTCTGATATGTTTCCTTATTCAGGCATGATTCTAGAAAAACAGATATTATTCTCCTTGTCCTTGGAATTGTGACTTGAATTAATGATTTTTTTTTTCTCTTTAGTTCTAAATTTTACAGAAGGATTTCAAAAACAATTTCATTTTCATCCAAACAATTTTGCCACTAAATTTAATTTTCTATTTTTCAACCTTTCAAAAGTTGAATGTGCTAGTAAAAGTTCTTCCATTAATATGCATTTGAGCTACATCTTATGAATGAAATATCAGTTAAATTTTTGTTGGCCTCAAATCTATGGTAGATGTAATTGTTATGCTTCCACTTGCTTCCATCTATCAAGTATGAGATCATACATGGGTTTTAGTGGAGCTTAGTAATCAATATTAGGATAAAATTTGAGATCATACATTATTTTTATTTTGGATTTTTGTAATCGATATAAGGATAAACTTATGTGGAATCATTATCTTCTCAATAAATAAATAAATAGAAAAAGAATTAAAATCCAAAACCTTGAATTTTTTTATTTTATGTGATTTTTTTAGGAAAGTCCTAACCTTACTATAATAAAAGCTAAGGACATTACCTCGTGATTCCTTGCACTCCCTAAGTTTTGAAGATTCAAAACCAAGGACATATTCCCTAAAATTAACGCAAAAATTATGGTTCATATATGGTAAATCTTTCCTATTACTAATCTTAATTCAATATGGAAGATGACAAGATCTTGGCAGCATGGGACTTCTCAAAGAAAGACAATTTACAATGTTAAGAAACTTTAACGTATATTAATTAACATGGGAAAATATATAACCATTATTTAATGATATGGTAAACGATATAACCATTATTTATGAATTATTAGTGCCAAATATTTGAAATTGTTTCATCTTAATTTATGAACATTTTTAAATTTTATTTGAGAAAAGGCATATAAGACAAGAATGTATTAATTAGGCACTATGACTTGGTGTCATGGAATAACATCGAATATCTTATCAACTATTAGACATGTTAGATAATCTATAGAATTGAACATAACATAATATTACCCTAAAAGGAGTTTTCTACCATTGTAGGTTATTCTCTCATTAAAAAACAAATCCATTTAAAAAAATTTATGCCTCAACATTGAAATGAAATTGGATTTCTATCTCATACTTCCAAAAAAAATGATTCATGATTTATTTGTGTTTGTATTTTTTTTGCTTGTCAAGTTGTTTGTGATCCTCCAACCCAGAGCACCCAGGGGCATCTCACACATTGCATAACCCACACCAGCCATATGCTCACTTATTTTTTTAACATGTCTCCTCGCCCTAGCACAAGGCACAACCATCCCCATGAGGTTTGATCCTATGCCACCTCGCTAAAGAGACCCTTAATCCGTTCTTCTAATGAGACTTGACTTATTCATGAATCTATTAATGTGAATTACGTTATCTATTAAAATTTCCAAAATTCTAAGTAGAAGAATAAATTGGACCATTAAAAAGAAAAAGATTCCTATACCACAAAAAAAATTCCTTCTATAATTTCTTAGATTAAAATTACTTGGAAATTTAAATTTTGATAAAAATAAAAATTATATCATTCAAAGATATCACTCATCCTTTTGAAAAAAGTGTAGTATTCTAATATATTAATATATTTGTAATTTTATATTTTCTATTCCAATCTATTTGGGTATGCGTTGTTCTATTTTAATCTATTTGTAGCATTTATATGTTCCATTATATTCTATTTGAACTATAAGATACATAAGAAAATAAAAATGAAATTATTAATTTTGGTTTTCATATATACAAAAGAGAAAGTTGTTGTAGCTATGATATTGCATCCATTACATACAACAGGCTGAAAGTTGTCACTAATTTGGACCTCAATAATTATGATGTGAACAGAATTGAACGTCTCAAACGTGAAATCAATATTTGTGCTATTGCCACTACCAGTGGCAGACAAAAGTGGTATACCCATATCTACAAAAGTGGTATACCTAAAAGTATAGTGGTAAAAACCTAGCGTTAAAAAAACAACTGAATCACCAATTCCTCCAGTGGGAAAAAAATTCCAATCTCTGGTGGGAAAAAAATTCAGGTGAATCAACCTCAACCACGTTAAACATTCGCATCAACAGAGAAATTAGTTTGAACAATGGCGGTTTTATGGAAAGTTTTCTCTGCCTCTGCCTTCTCTAGGGCAATATGAATATGTCTCTTTTATGGTAGGTTTTCTCTTCCCCTGCTTTGTCTTGGGCAATATGAATATGTCCCTATTATCTTTTCCTCCATCATGTCTGCTTCCATTTCCATCTCCCATTGAAACTTCGATCTCTCACACGCAGATCCTGCATTTTTATCATTTTTCTTTTTACTTTTATGGTCATTGCGCTATTCCAACCTCCATTGTTGCTGCCGCAGCAGTTAATCAGGGGTGTAGGAATCAAGTAAAGAAGACGGCAGAAGTTTCAGCACAGGTCAAGCAAAACCAATTCTCACACAGACAAAACAATGCTTTCTTATGGAACGACACGATTAGAGGTTATGTCAAGAACGGCTTGTGGGGTAAAGCGCTGAGGATGTATTATCAAATGCGACGCGCAGGCATAATCCCCGAAAAGTTGGTGTTTATTTCTTTAATCAATGCATGCGCCAGACTATCAGATCTGCAAGCAGGCAGGAAGATTCATGAAGATATCATCGTTGGGAATTTTGAGTCCGATGTTATTGTGGGTACTGCACTCACCTCGATGTATGCAAAATGCGGGAGTGTAAAGAATGCACGCCAAGTGTTTGATAGAATGCCTGAACGAGATGTCGTGTCATGGAATGCGATCATTGCTGGTTATTCCCAGAATGGCTATTTCCATGAAGCATTGGCGTTCTTCAATAAAATGCAAATGCAGGGAATAAAACCAAACTCTATCACCATGATTAGTATTCTTCCTGTCTGTGCTCATTTATTGGCTCTAGAAGAAGGTAAGCAGATCCACAGTTATGCAATAAGAAGTGGATTTGAATCTGATGTTGTTGTGGGCACTGGGCTTGTGGATATGTATACCAAATGTGGGGATGTTAACATTGCCCACAAATTGTTTGAAAGAATGCCTGACCGAGATGTTGTGTTATGGAATGCAATCATTGCTGGTTATTCACAAAATGGCCACCCCCGTGAAGCACTGGCATTCTTTAATGAAATGCAAGTCCAGGGAATAAAACCTGACTCATTTGCCCTCGTTAGTGTTCTTCCCGCGTGTGCCCATTTGTTGGCTTTGGAGCAAGGTAAGCAGATCCATGGCGTTGCAATTAAAACTGGATTCGAATCTGATGTGGTTGTAGGCACTGGTCTTGTAAACTTGTATGCCAAATGTGGGATTATTGACATTGCTCACAAACTGTTTGAAAGACTATCTGGACGAGATGTTGCATCATGGACTGCAATCATTGGGGGTTACTCCCAGAATAGCCATCACCATGAAGCCTTGACATTCTTTATTGAAATGCAAGACCATGGCATAAAACCTGACTCAATCACCTTGGCTGGTATTCTTCCTGCATGTAGTAATCTAATGGCTCTGGAGCAAGGTAAGCAGATACACGGTTATGCAATAAGAAATGGCTTTGGATCTGATGTTGCTGTCGGCAATGCTCTTGTATACCTGTATGCCAAATGTGGGCACGTAGGCATTGCTCAACAAGTGTTTGAGAATGTGTCAAGTCGAGACGTAGTCTCATGGAATGCAATGATTTTGGCACTTGGAATTCATGGACAAGGTGCTGATGCTCTTGCTCTTTTTTCCCTGATGCAACAGACAGGCATAAAGCCGGATCATATCACCTTCACTGCTGTTTTGACTGCCTGCTCTCATGCAGCGTTAGTCGACCAGGGCCGGCAATACTTTGAGTCCATGAAATCAGATTATGACCTTGCCCCTAAGCTGGAGCAGTATGCATGTTTGGTTGACCTTCTTGGGCGTGCTGGGCATCTACATGAAGCACATGACATTATCAATAAGATGCCATTGGAGCCGGATGCTAACGTGTGGGGGACCTTGCTTGGGGCCTGCAGGGTTCACTACAATATTGAACTTGCAGAACAAGCAGCCAAACAACTTTTTGAATTAGAACCAAACAATGCTGGAAACTATGTACTTTTGTCAAATATCTATGCCGAAGCTTGCAGGTGGGAGGATGTGGCAAGGGTAAGAACACTGATGAAAGAGAGGGGAGTGAAGAAGCAACCGGGATGCAGTTCTGTTGAGGTACATAGAGAGGTACATACGTTCCTCGTGGGAGATAGAACCCATCCTCAATCTGAAAAAATTTATGCAATGTTGGAAACCTTGTATGAGCAAATGAAGAAGTTAGGTTATGTACCCAACACAAATCTTGTGCTCCACGATGTGGAGGAGGAGGTAAAGGAAAACATTCTATGCAGTCATAGTGAAAAGCTAGCCATTAGTTTTGGGATCATCAATACAAACCCAGGCACCCCCATCCGTATCATGAAGAACCTTCGGGTTTGTAATGATTGCCACAATGCCACTACATTCATTTCCAAAATTGTAGGGCGAGAAATTATTGTGAGAGATGCAAACCGTTTCCACCATTTTAAGGCTGGATTGTGTTCTTGTGGGGGTTATTGGTGATGCTAGTTAAACCAAGCAACGAACGTCTTTATGCTTTCAAACTAATACTTGCATACTATTCCTTTATTAGGCAGATGATGATATCTGTCGAACATGCTATATAGTAGTTCGAGGCAGAGTATAATATCTGTCAAACGCGCTATATGGTAGTTTGAGCCTGATTTTTGTGTTTTGGGTTGTCGTATGAACCTTATGTGAAGCAATTCAATATGCACATAACATTGTTTTCAATGTTCAATATAACATTGTTTTGTAATAGGAGATGTAATATATGTTATAGTCATCTCATAGTCCTGGTTACGATTCCTCTAATTTCAACGAAATCAAAGGGTTCTAATGAGAAATGGAAAAGGTGCATACATGACTATGAGAGTACAAAAGAGACACTTGCATCTACATATTCTATGACAATGTATATATTATTACATTCATGTTGTGTTTTGCTTATATTTCGTAGATTTTTTTGTGTCTTCTTTTTTGGGTATAATTTGGAATCATGTTTGATTTATATGGTTCTTTGATAAAGAAATAATTCCATACGTTAAATTGATTAGAAGATCTCTTTCTTTTCATCTCATCTCTTGTGTGGCATCTCATCTCTTGTGTGTTTATTGTCGTTATGATCAACACATAGCATGACTTTCACAATCTTTGATGTAAGTTATCCTTATTGATTTTATAACCAAAACGGTCGTTTCATGATATATGATATCAGATTTGATGGTATTTGTTTGTTGAGCATATGTTATGTTTTTCTACAATGTCACTTAAGTAGTGAAATTGTATGATTTGCATCCCATCTATGTTAATTAGGAACTTCACTATGACACAAGTAGGACAAGTTGGTAGGAAGGGTGACAACACTAGTCAAAACTAGCACAGTGAAAGCACAACATACATAAAGTGAAAAGCATGGGAGACAATAAATCACAACAAAAACAAAGTAGCGAGAATCAAAGACAACACTAGCCGAGGAACATAGTAAGAGAAGGTGTAACCATCATAGAGGAAAAGGGCCAAATAGGAGAGAAAAAGGAGCAAGCAAGGGATGCTCAAGGAAAGGAAAAGGATGGGAGACTTTCCAACTAGCAACATAGAATAAAGAGGAAGAATGGAAGCTTGACCCCATTAGATTGGCCTTGAATAAGAGAACTGAAGAAGATGCAAAAGGATCAAAAGGGGCTACTTCAAGTGCAATAGGAGAAAAGGAAGGTGGTTAAAGGCTAAGGTGAAAATAGGTTTAAGCAAAAGTAGAAGCCTAATCCACAAGGGCAAGCAAGTAGAGGAAGAGACCCCCTCTAAAGAAGAAAAGATAATAGGAGAACGTTTAGTGAGGCATATTACCCACCAAAAATTGAGTAACCCCATGGGAGAAATTTTTTCTCCTTTGGATAGCTAGCTGACCACCAACCTAAAATTTGCTTAATATATGATGATATGCCACATTCCTCTGCCACTTGCATTGGTCAAACACTGATCCAAAATGGATCCAGTTTTGCCTCTGGATCAAAGTCTTCAAATGCAGATGAAAGTGGGATCAAGTCAAAGTTCTTGTCGATACGATTCCAACGGTGCAAATGATGCGGAAATCCGAGTCCAGATGAAGAAGTTAGAGCCAGTCAAAGTTTATGGAAAATTAGGGCAAAAAAGTCAAAAGTCAAAGGTCAATAGTCAACAGTCAATGGTCAATAGCCAATAGTCAACCTGGTCAATGCCTACATCAGCACAGACACATGTCAACCTGGGAATGAACCACGGGTCTTGGATGATGTCAACAGAGGAGGTGACGTGGCAGATTGTGGTTGGTTCATATGGGCCAATCTGGTGCTAACACGTGGCTGCCCAAATTTTGCCCAATTTGGCCTTATTTCCAAAATTTTGGGGATCAGGGAGGATCGAACCCCTGACCTCCTGGAATGGCAATGTTTTCGCCGGAACCAGCTCACTGGATGAGCTATCGCAGGCCTTGGTAATAGAAGCGATCAGGTTTTATTTATTGTGTGTCGAGATATTCGCTAGAAAAATGCCGGACAGTCGGGGTCAACCCCACAACCGTCGGACCTTTGAAGTTATGGTTATCATATAGTTCGAAATATCCCACATTCACTGCAAGTCCAAACAACACATGGTATATCATACCATATGGCTAAGGTATCAACCAACGAAACAACCATATCATATCGCATATACGTTGTAACAACATAACCCATATATATGTAACGCTTTAACATAGCTCCGCTAACCAACATGTCACAAGTTCGGGCTTGAAACAAAGCCGAACAAATTTTTACCACCAACGCACAGACCGAGGTGGTTTTATGCAAGTAGAGGTGGTTTTTGCCAAACAGAGAGTGGTTTTGCAGGGACAAAGGCCGTTTTGGACCATTTCAGGGGGTTTGGAGGTCACAGTGGCCAAATATGGTCAAGTTTATACTCGTTTGACTCTAAATTTCGAGCTGAACGCAGTGGTGAGGTCCATTTTCTTATTTGACACTCTGTTTTCGAGCTCATACCTGTAACAACATTTTGAAGACAAAATAAAGAGGTTAGCACTAGAAGCGAAAGGACCAGGGGATGTAGCCAAGAATTCTGGTGAACTCCTTTATTAAATTTTGCTGTGTTGATGTGTTTGAATGTGTTTTCAACTTGTTTATGTGTTTATGTTATTTGCAATCTTTTCGATATGTTGCACTAAGTAACATAAGCGAATTCACATAAAGTTTGTAATACTTTTTTCATTAACGGATCAAGTGGTATTCGAGTAGCAAGGTTTTTAAGGTTTGACAAGTTTGTGTGAAGATTTGAATGCTTACTAGGTTGAGGCTCAAACAAGGTGAAGGTGAACTTGTTGAGGCGAATCCAGAGATTGGAAGGGTTTTTTCATAAAAAGGATGACAGATGAAACTCCACTTGGGTCAGAGTCCTAATTCTTGGATAGTTTCATGACGATACATGCAATGGTGGAAGAGACGTATCGTGAGTTTAAGAAGAACAAAGATGAAGGCACTTCATCACCTAAAGATAAAAGAGATAAAGGGAGGAATTCTTCTCCATCATATGCTCCATCATCACCATCATTGTCATCATCATCCTCTTCTTCTCATAAATCTAGTCCTTCTAAGAAGAAAAGAAGAAATCCTCTTTGATCAAATTAGATGTAAAATTTGATTTGCCAATTTATGATGGAGAACTTAACGTTGAAAAGCTTGATAATTGGATAAGACAAATTGAAGTGTATTGTAGGGTGCAAAAAGTTGTTTCAGAAAGGAAGAAGATCCAGCTTGCTTGATCTGGTAATCACCCTATGAGTGACCTCAGTTGAAGATATATTAAACAAAAGGTATTACAGACTCACGTGCTAGTGTGTTCTGTGTTATTGAAACAATGGATTGATCAGATTACCAATACACATACATTTTGAATGGAAAGACAACAGAGAAATACTGTAAGCAAAACTAAGACACAAACGATTTTTAATAAGGAGTTCACCCTATTCTCTAGGGCTACATCTCCGGTCCAACTTCAGTGGTGGCCTTGTTTTATTTTGTCTTTAAGCAGAGAATTACAATACAGGGACTCAATGTGAGTTCTTCTGAAGCAGATTTTGCTTGGTAGGGTGGTTCTTGGATTCCCCAAGCCACTCAGAGTACACACACTCTTGTTCTTCCTACCAGCTCTGTGACCTTCGGTCTACAATGGAAAGAGCCAACTGTGATGCTCAATTCGAACAGATTCCTCTAAGGGGAGGCTTGACTCCTCAAGGTCTCTGGTGCTCGACGCTGCCTGTAGTCAGCTCGGCCATCTGTCTCCTCTACTTGGCTTTGCTGTTTTCTGTGTTCAGTCCTCCTCTCAGGGTTCACTGTTCACTGTCTTTCTTGATGACTTAGACTCTTCTCCAAATCCTCCAACTCCATTCGACTGTCTCTGTTCATGGCTTTAACCATTCAACCCCTATGCCTGTTCGGTTCCTCTCCCGCTTGCATCGATTCACCTTCTGCAGTTGTGCTTGGCGTTTCTTGTTCGGCGTCAGCATGAGCACTCAGGAGTGCCACGTGTCCCCATCTAACTGGTGCCAGCATGCTTTGTCGGCTCGTTTCTTCGGTTATGTTGTGGATACATTTTTTCTCCACCGTGGCGTTCAAACGGATTCCAAATCCTTTTTAAATAGCAGCTTATTTCCCTGTCGATTCCGCTTCTTTCATCGGGCGCAATCTTCGCTGTCCTATCTGGGCTCCTTCAGATCCAACGTCATATGCATGTCGAGCGCGGTTGACTTGCTCGACCGATAGCGCGCAATCACGACAGTTTTTCTCTCACCTCCGCTGCCATGCACCGATCGTTGAGTGGGATCGCTCCGCTCTCCTCCAAAACCTCTTTCCGTTCAAGGGCACCCTGATCAATACCGCCGGTTTTCCAGAGCACGAGTCCCTCCTTTGTCCTTTAGCGCTTTTTGTTTTCCGCTGCGGTTCTCCGGCTCCCAATGTGACCGAGTGCTTTTAGGCTCTTCCATTTTAGCCCTTTTCGCCTAGCGATGTGCGATTAGCACTAATCGCGCATCAAAATCGCCTCCTTTTCCCGATCCGGGGCTCCCAGGGGATGTTTTTTCCTCCTGCGCGGTCTCCATGGTTCTCGGTCAATGCGCTTTGACCGAGGTCCTCGTCGTTCTACATTAGCGGCCATTGCCACTGGTTCAAGGCGTTTTTGATCGTTGTTTTGGATTTTTTCAAGGATTTGTTCAACTCGATATAATCAAGGTTTTTGACAGTCCTTTGTGGATCTGATTTGGATCATGGCCTTCCTACTGAAAAAGCTTTTGGACCACCCAAAGTTGTTTTTCTTCAAGCATCGACTAAGTGAGGAAACTGCTATCTCAATTGTCCAATCTCAATCCACTTCGCACTGCTCGGCTTTGAACCTTTAAACCCAATCCTGAGGTATTCCACCTGTCCACTGCGCGTCGTCCTCACCTTCCTGTCCAACACTGTATCTTCCTGCAACTCATTAAGATATTCAGGTAGCAGGTCATCAACAGAAGGTAATTGACTTTGCTCTTCAGGGTCCTCAATCATTGAAGGGTCAAATAACCTCAAACAGTCTGCGTTTACGACTAAGGAGATGTGCATGTACGCTAGTAGCTCAAGGCGGAAGACATTCTCACCAATCCTCTCAAGTATCCTGAAAGGTCCATACCTGATAGGTTTTAGCTTTTTACCTTCACCTTGTATCTTGTCCTTGCTAATATACAACCAGACTTGGTCTCCAACTTGAAAATTATGCTCCATCCGATGCTTATCATGCCTAGCCTTGTACTTGGCCTGGCTCTTTTCTAGTTGTTCCTGTACTGCTTGATGGATCTCCTGGATCTGTTCAATGAACCTAGTTGCCTTGTCCACATCGCTGTGTCCATCAACCATGGTATCTTTACCAAAGACAAAATCCAAAGGAGACCTTAGTATGAAACCAAAACAGGTCTCAAAAGGAGATCTTTGTGTAGAAGAGTGTTTGGCTCTATTGTAAGCATGCTGCACATAGCACAAGTGCTCAT